>OZ004710.1:6174700-6478530 GCA_963924515.1 Vespertilio murinus | reverse complement strand
CAGCACGGTTGCACGGATGCTCTGCAGACAGTCGCCTGGCTCCGCGAACATCTCCCGGCTCTACTGGGCTAAAGGAAACCTGCTAAAAATAATCCGTCCCCTGCCGCCAGCCGCAGTGAGCTGCAGGACTCAGCCCCTAGCCCCCAAACTCGGTGGCGCGCGCGCGGGGGAGCCGGACACAGCGCGGGCCGGGGGCTCTTAGACAAGCCGTGGGCTGCAGAGGATCCCGGATCCGGATTTCTGGTACCTGTGCTTTTCCTCCTCGGGTAGCGCGACTGTTGGTGCTGCGGGTTACCCATGCCCAGAGTGGTGGCGGGCTGGGCTCATCACCAACAGGCTGGACCCACCGAGGCTGCTCAGCACCGCACCCCCGTGGCTCCCTTCTCACCTCCCTTTTTTCTCGGGTCTCTAGCCAACAGCAGAGGGATCAGAGACACAGACCATGCCAACTCCTCCAGCCCAGGCAAGAGGGAGGAGAGAGACTGGCGTGGGGTATGTGCCCGCGTGTAACAGGAAGAGAGCGACCATAAAATTGTAACATTGCGTCCCTTCCCCCTATTCATCCCAGGACCGGAAACCTCGCATCCTACACACAACTCACCCTGCCCTGGCTTAAAACACTGCAAAGACAATGCCTTCCCTGCAGTGTACTCGTCTCCGGGGAAGGGCGATTTACTAAACCAGCTCTGAGGTTGAACCAGGGTTAAAAAACCATGGCAGTGTGTGCCCATGCCTCAGGCAAGCAGGTTCTGTATATAACAGACACATGTAGAAGACAGAAAACCATATAGGGCCACTTAAAACACACCACTTGTGGGATAGATCCTAATATATAACAAGGGGAACGTCAGTGAGTGAAATTAGCAAAAGATGCTTTGTGGGACAGTTTTTGGTAATTTGTATTGATGCCTTGGAAACCCATTTAGGGAAAATGTGGCTATTTTCTGACCAGGCCACCTATTTTCAAAAAGTGAGGTCTATGCCCCAAGCAGATTTGCATGAGTGGGCAGTACTGTGTCCATGGGCCTCATGACTCCTCCATCATTCACAAATTATGGTGAAACCCTGGACTTGCCAAGGTCACAGGAAATCACAGGGTTTGCACAAGCACTGGTAAAGAGCATTTCCTAATTGGCATTACTATGAATTATTATTGTGGTCACATGAAGTATCACACTGAACTCAAGTTGGCTGCTCTCCTCTGACTCCACCCATGCCACCCTCCTGGGAGGGCTGCCAGCCACTCGTGAAGATGGAGAATCTGGCTGGAGTCCCCCTGGAAGACAGAGTGTGACTAGGACAGAAAGGACTGGGCAGAAGGGGCGGCATGATCACTCCTCAGTGAGAATAAGAACAGATATATAAATCCCCAAATTTAAGGGGGTCTAAGGTAAAAGAGGCCACCAGGGAGAAAGAGTGATGAGTCACAGAAGCAAGAGACCAGGAGGGAAGGAGGACTCCATCTCAGAAACCAGGACACAAAAGGGTTTCAATAAGGCAACATGATCAAGAATTCCAAATGTCAGAGAGGTTAGTGGAAGTAGTTCCGCCTACCAAGGGCATACCCGGCTCCTTGCACTTCAGGAAGGCCTGATGGAGTGGACATTGGTGGAAAGTGGGGAATGGGTGTGAAGGCCAGTCGGAGCTTCTAAAAAAAAAGGGGAGACTTTCCCTTAGCTTTGCTCATCCAAGGACCATGAGCACAGCAACATCTGGGAGCTTGTTTGAGGTGTATATGTTCAAGCCCCACCCAGACAGGCTGAATCAGACTCGGGGTGAAGCCTGACCATCTCTTTGTTAACTAGCTCCCAGACTGACTTCACTTGGGGGCACTGGAAGCATTACCACGTGTGGACTCAAAGACCTCAGGCTTTGAAATGAAAATTTATTTTCGGCTGAGCAAAATGGCTGCTTCCTACAGCAATCCCTGGCAAGATGATGGGAAGCTAGTGGCCAAGTCACTAATCACACAACTCAATTAGATGAACTGTGTTGCTCTGGGTTTTCAGGGCTGCTTTATCAGGGGAGAGCTTTGGCAAGGAGACCTGCGGAACTCCATAAAGCAATGAAAATGGCCATGCCTTCTCCATTTGCATTGATTTGTATAATAATAAAGTTGCTGTTAACAGTGATGAGGAAAATAATGACGTAACTAGATAGTCTACATTTGACTTAGGTTTTATCAAATCCCATGGTATAGAGCAGTGGTCGGCAAACCGTGGCTTGCGAGCTGTGGTTTGCCACTCTGTTGACTCACGAGTTTGCTGACCACTGGCATAGGGGCTTAATCACAAGGAACAACAACAGCCTGTAGTAATTGGAATCGAGAGTCTAGCCAACAGAGCAGCAAATCGCGGCTCACGAGCATGTGGCTCTCGAGATGCAGTTTGCCAACCACTGGTACAGAGGAAGAAAACCTGGGCTTTGGTCCTTGAGAGACCTGGATTTGAATCTTAGGTCCTCCATCTTTATCAGCATGATCTTGGAAAAATGATTTCACTTCTCTGAACCTTGGTTTCTTTATTTGTAAAATGCAAACAGGAATACAAAATTTATGGGCTTGTTAGGAAGAATAAATAAAATAATACATATAAAGCACCATGATTGTACCTGGCATATAACAAAAGCCCAGTGAAGGCAGTATCTTCCTATGTTTGAGGTCTTCACACATATGCTCGTATTGTAGTTTTTCTGGGGTCCCTATCCCCTGTACAGCGGTTAGAGTACCTGACACTTTCTAGAGATTGATGAGTCAAACAAAAGCACTTACTGAGCATCTTTAAATGCATCTCTTTATTTCTCCTGCAACCAGTCTCCATTGCAGTTCTGTCCAGCCATGAAACTGGGTGCTAGCCAGTAGGATGTGAGCTAAGGGGTGTGTGCCTCCCGACATGGCCCATAAAAACTCCTACACAATTCTACACACTCCCTTCTCTTCCCTGCTGGCTGAACATAGAAGCTCCATGGAGGGTGGGGCATTGGCACCCCAAGATGAAAGGAATCTGGGTGCCCAAATGACTGTATGCTTATCTGCACTAGACTGAAATGTACATGAGAAATAAGCCACTGGGATGTTGGGGGTTTTATTACCAGAATCAGCCTACTTTGAACAATTCACTTTCCTGTCTCTCTAATCAGATGATACAAAACACAATTTAATGCTTTGCTGATTAACTTAGGGTCTTTATTAAGAAGGCTTATTATTGGTCTCTATGGTAACACATTTCAAAGACTCCTCTTTTAAATTTCCAAGCTCTTTTCTTGATATTTAGTTCTCCACTGTCATTCCTCTCTCACCCTCCTAACTCTTCCCCAGTGTTTGAGTCTACAGTAGGCTGAGGAAAATAGACACCATGGTTGGGTAATATCTGTCCATTAAAAAAAGTTGCCAATTGTTTGAGCAAAATGCTAAGCCATAAAGTACATGGGCTTGTTGACAACTATCAGTGGCCTTGGGAAGCTCTTTTTACTTACTTTCAGGCTTAGAGCTATGTCCAGATTGCTGAAGTTACTGAGAACTCAGCATCTCTGAAAAGAGTTGGGCATTTTGGTATTATCTAGCTTACAAATTTTCAAAGCTTTAATTCTTCAACTAGTCATCTTGGGAGAATCCATATATATATAAAACACCCTAATACACAAATGGACCGAATGGCAGAACAACCGAACAACCAAACAACCAAACAACCAGTTGCTGTGACATGCACTGACGGCCAGGGGGCGTGTGAAGAACATGGCAGGCATTGGCCATGGGGGGATGGTGGAGCAGGTGAGTGGGGTGCCAGCCATTGTCATGTGGACAAGCCTCTGGTGGTTACTGAAAATTCTTTGCTCCCACATGTACCACAGTCCCATCTGGTGCTTGTACCTGCTGCTGGCACCAGCCCTGCTCACACCCACTGCCAGTGCCCAGTGCCAGTCCCAATTCCTCATTGCCTTCAGTGGGTGCAAGCAGCAACTGCTGGCCCCAGTCACCCTTGAGGACTTCTCCACCTCCCCCTGCTCCTGAGGGGTGATGGGGCAACAGCCACCACTTGCACCTGCTGCTGGTGATGGCCTCAATTGCTCTGCACCGTCAGCGGGTGTGAGCGCGGCTGGCACAGTCAGCATATGGGAGCGGTGGTGGCGGAATTGGGGGTGCTGGCAGATAGGGGACCTGGGGCTACTGCAGGAGGGGCCAGGTGGGGGAACGGAGGTTAAACATGACTTGCCCCTGTGGCCACCACAGCCTTGAGGTCCACAGTTCCTTTCAAGGTGCACAAATTCATGCACTGGGCCCCTAGTTCATAATAAAGTTCTGGTTCTATCCCTTGACATTCATGGGCTACTACACTTTTGAAATACTGTCACTGCCTGATTTTCTAACAAAGATTATACTAGTTATATGCTCATCATATGTTTTTAACTCACCTTTTCTGCTTATTTTGTTGATACCAATAGATCTTAGTTGACCCCTATCTTATAGGAGATGGAAGAATTGATACAAAAATGCTAAATAGTTTTATTCCTGTTACAGAGATGATATATTAACTTTACTATGTCTCGAGGCTACTTACCAAGAAAATCCAACTGTGTTTTAGACCTAGTCTTTGGATTATTCTGAGAGGTAGAGATGTGGTCCTTTCTAGCATGAGGTGGAAAGCATGAGAGGAATTGGTGGGGTGGATCAAGGGCAGAGAGCCTGGAGGAGGTTGACAAAGTCCAAATACCATGACAGTCTGATTTTACTTGTTTATTGAAAAAAGCCAACAACAACAAGATGATCATATTTAAATTATCCTCTTGGTTTACTCATCTATAAGACAAGAAGGGTGGAGATATGTAAGGTTTTCTCTATGTTTCTTATTCTGTAAATCTATTGCTCTTTGAATCTAGAACCAAAAACACCTGAAATGATTTCTTACCATAAGTACTTATTTATTCTTTCCATTTCTGCTCATCATCCAGAACTAACCACTCTAAACATGAACTTCAGTATCTTCAAGGGCAATATGTTCTGTGATTTGCCAGACTGACCTTGCTAGTGACCCTGGGGGTTCCAATTCCAGCTCTTCTGTACCCATACCCATACCTTCCTTATGTTTATCTAAGATGGCTTCCCTGCTATAGTCTCTTTGGCTTCAATAATAAAAACTCAGTTTGGCTTCCAAAGGATATTTCTGTGGAGCAAGTTGCATATCCCCTCCATAGCAATGAATATGGCTGAGTAATATATCTCCTATATCCTATAAGCAGCACATTACTGCTGCTGCTGCCCCACAACTGCTTATAAGGGACCTCATGACTTCCAAAAGAAATCACTGCTATAAAATGGCTCACTCGTTCATAAGTAACTATGTGTTTATTTATATATATTTTTATAGCATAACAAATGTAAATTAATTTCAGGGCTCGACTACCCAAGCTAGTATCTATATGGCTGCCTGTATAAAATTTCTCTCTCAAAATTTTCTAAACCATCTGGCATAAACTACTGTATTGTGACCTGTTAAAATAAGTAACAGCTGTGATAATCCCTCTCTATTTATGGCAAGCTATAAAGCTTTGCATATACTGGCAATGCATATAAAATAATAAATAAAACCATTATCATTCTGTGCTGTCTTGGTGGGAATTATGATGATTTAGCCAAAATGAAGCCCTATGCAATGCATCAAAGAAGCAGAGGTTTTGTCCAACCTGGCCCCCTCTGACCCCAAAGACCAACCTCACTATTTAGAGCCCTGGGATATGTTTGAAAACCTTAACTGGTAAATGCATCCTTTCTTAGAGAACACCTTTCCCATACATTGCTGCTCAACTTCTATTTATTTCAAAGTTCTCTTTTCTGATTATGTGTTTTCAAAGTTCCCAAGTACACCCAGACCATAAAGAAAAACCAACTATACACAACTAAACATGTGGAATAATTTGTCACACCAAAACTAAGATTTGCCTTGGAATTTTTAACTGTAAGCTTATGTTTGATAACACTGCCAAGATCCCCAGTTGAAAATTTCTATATCAATGTCATCTCTCAAAGACATGCAATGCATACACAAAGAAAAGCTGGTATCTGGCAGAAAGGGGGACTGGGCAGCTTTGATTCTGAGTAGAAGAGATTTACTAGGCCCACTGTACATGAATTTCAAAATAATTAAGGGGAAGGAAGCTAGAATGAAATGGCTCTTTACTATGTGTTGGGCCATAATTTCATTTAATCCTCACAACAGCCCTGTGCGTTAAGTATTCTTATTCTTCCTGGTTTATGGTTGAGAAAATAGATGAGTAGAGAGGCTGAGTAACTTGCTAAAGGCTGCCCAGCTAACAAGTTGGGAGACAGAGTCTGAACTCAGGTCTGTCTGATTCTAATATTCGTGGTCTTACACCTCACCACACTACCTTTTGGATAGCTGTTCACAATCTTGTTCTAATATAACCCACATCCATTTTAATTTATACATTAAATTTTTGCAAATAATGATGATTTGTCATAGTGGTAGATTTCAAAAATAGCTATAGTACTTTTGAGCTCTGTCCATCAAGACTGTGACTTGATTTGGCCAATAGAATGTAGTAGAAGTAGCAATGTGCATGTTCTGAGCCTGTGCCTCAAGCGCCCTTGCAGCTTCTACTTTTGCTGACCTTGGTACCTACTCATGTTTAATGCTACTCTACAAACAAGATTAGGATAGCCTTTTTGATAATGAGACACATGTGACCCAGTTGCCCATCTCAATCTGACCCATAGCCTGCTGACCACCAGCTGAATGAATGATGACACCCTAGGTTTTCTATCCCAGCTTAATGATTACAGAAATATAAGCAAGCCCTGCAGAGCACAACCTAGCTAGCCCAGATAAGAAGAACTACCCACTAATTTTACGCCACTAAATATTGGGGTGATTCATACACAGAAAAGGCTAACTGATCAAGTTCTTTAAAAGAAATGTCTAGCCATATATATAAAAAAAAGACACTAATGGTTGAGAATCGTTAGTTTAAGCACAGATATAAACTAAAGCTTTCTTAAACATAAAATCTTTTTGATGGCTCAAAATATTGTGATAGTTGAAAATCTTCTCAACATCTCAATTATGCCCCATGAAAGTACCAGTTCAGATAGGCTTCATATAGATAACCTTCAGTCCCAGAAGACCATCTCCCTTCCTCCAATCCTGGGCTTGTCAGGCTGATGTTGAGTCACATGGTTTGGGGAAGGAATCACCAAGGTAAGTGGCCCAGAGCCACCCTCAGGAGACAATCAGGGGATGGAAGAAAGAGAAGAGATTATGTGTTTAAGACTACAAATTCCAACATGCAACCCCAGAAACCCCTCAAGGAAATAGAGGAGTAATGCCATGGAACAAGAACTGCAACGTGCTAGGAGGTGGTGTCAGTTTTATAATATTCAACAATAATGGCGGTGGCTGTCTTCTGAAGAAGATAGAGCATCCAAGACACAGGTGAGAAGATGAAAAGAAATGGACACCTTCTCCTTCCCACATACTTAGGAAAGTTAGAGATGAAAAAAGGGAGAAAATAGTTACAAACTAAATTAGAGCCAAATGAACTATCTAAGAAAGGAAAAATTGATCATTATAACTAAACTAGAGGGCCCGTTCATAAAATCTGTGCACTGCGTGGGTGTCCATCAGCCTAGCCTGCTCCATTTCACAGTCTGGGAATCCTCAGAGGATGTTCTACTGATGGCTTAGGCCCACTCCCCACTCGACTCAGAGCACGTCCCCCCCGAGGCAGGTACTTGGGTCCGCATGGCTCAGAGCATGCCCTCCTGAGCAGGTCTGTGGGTCCACTGGGGACCTTGCTCCCAGGGCAGACGGTGCAGCATGCCTGCCTGTGAACCCCTGGTAGAAATGGCCTCAGAGCTGGCTGCCCCCAGCCCTGGTGTGTGGTGTGTGTCCACTTGGGCTGGGGACATATTCTGAGCTGGTTGTGATGTCCTGGCTTAATTTGCATATTTATCTCTTATTATATAGTATATCTCTCCAGCAGTAGTTCTCAACCTTAGCTGTACTTTGTTGCAATTCCAACATAGTGAAATCAGCTCCTTCAGTCTTAATCACAACATTGCTAACTTTATTTAACAGGAAAAAATATTCCGCATTTGGAGTTCACACCAATTTTGACAAAAGCCGTTTCTTTGGAAGAAATTGCTGGTGAGTAAACATAGTAGCAGATTCTCTGACTATCGTAGCATGTGAATTCTTGGGCTCCCCCTCCCCCCCTTTTCTAATTTTGTTAGTAAATCTTGGAACCTTTGAACTTTGAATAATTTATTTTTCTTTCTCTCAGTGCCCTCTAGTTATACAAACACACACAAAAAATAATTATAGAGGCAGTATTTACATCTATATATCTATGGCCTTTTCATTTGGTATTTATGATGGTAAGTGAATGAATTAATTTAGTTCATTTTACTTCTTGGGGAAAAGTATATGTAATGAAATGGGTTCCCTTTTAGTTGACTCTGGCAAGGTTTTATAAGGAGCACATAAAGGAGAAGGAAAGCAAAAGAAACCTTCTTTGTAGTTCTGAGAAAATATGTTGGTCAAATCCTAAGCAATTTTTCTACATTTGTGGTTAAACACATACTAATTACATTCCAGAAAAGGGGATGTTTTACTGAGAAACTTTGTAAGTTAAAAACATTCTCTTTACCATTGTTAGCCCTTATTTCGAATTCAGGCTCTGAACTTGTTTCCCAACAGCTTTCCTCGCCTAAGAATGTGGCCAGGACACTGGATTTAGGCTCTAAGCTGGGACCTCAGTCATTTGCTTTCCAGTTAGAATAAAAAATGAAACTTTCAGATCAGAGTCAACATAAAAATAGTATTAAGTGCCAATTGGAAAGGGAGATTTTGTTTGTTTATTTGTTTTTTAGTTGTTGTTGTTTTTTAAATAGGTCTTTATTGTTCAGATTATTATAGTTGTTCCTCTTTTTCTCCCCGTAGCTCCCCTCCACCAGTTTTCCACCCTACCCCATCTCCTTACCCCCTCCAATTGTCCTCATCCATAGGTGTTCGATTTTTGTCCAATCTCTTTCCAACCCCCCCCCACCTCTTTCTCCCTGAGAACTGTCAGTCCACTCACTCCCTTTCTATGCCCCCGATTCTATTATATTCACCAGTTTATTCTGTTCATCAGATTTTTAGATTCACTTGTTGATAGATATGTATTTGTTGTCACTTTGTTGTTCATAGTTTTTATTTTTACATTCTTCTTTTTCTTCATCTTCTTAAAAAATACCCTTCAGCATTTCATATGATACTGGTTTGGTGATGATGAGCTTTAGCTTGTTCTTATCTGTGATGCTCTTTATCTGACCTTCAATTCTAAATAATATCTTTGCTGGGTAGAGTAATCTTGGTTGTAGGTTCTTGCTGTTCATCACGTTGAATATTTCTTGCCATCCCCTTCTGGCCTGCATAGTTTCTGTTGAGAAATCAGCTGACAGTCGTATGGGTATTCCGTTATAGGTAACTGTTTTTCTCTTGCTGCTTTTAATATTCTCTCTTTGTCTTTTGCCCTTGGAATTCTAATTATGATGTGTCATGGTGTGGTCCTCTTTGGATTTCTCTTGTTTGGGGTCCTCTGCTCTTCCTGGACTTGAGAGTCTATTTCTTTCCCCGGGTAGGGGAAGTTTTCTGTCATTATTTCTTCAAATAGATTTTCAATATCTTGCTCTCTCTCTACTTCTGGCACCTCCATAATTCGGATGTCAGTATGCTTAAAGTTGTCCCAGAGGCTCCTTACACTATCTTCATATTTTTGGATTCTTTTTTTTCCTTTTTTCTTTTCCAGTTGGATATTTTATGCTTCTTCATATTTCAAATCTTTGACTTGATTTGTGGGATCCTCTAGTCTGCTATTGGATGTCTGTATATTATTCTTTATTTCAGTCAGTGTATGCTTAATTTCTAATTGGTTCTTTTTCATATTCTTGAGGGTCTCACTAAATTTCTTGGAGGGTTCTAGAAGATTCTTGAGTAACCTTATAACCGTGGTTTTGAACTCTATATCCAGTATTTTGCTTTCTTCTATTTCTTTCATTTGTGACATGTTTCTATTTCTCTACATTTTGGCTGCTTACCTATGTTGATAGAGTGGCTTTGTGTACTAGGTATCCTATAGCGCCCAATAGTTCAACCTCCCCAGTCACCTAAGGTGACTGGTGCACCCCTTAGTGGGCTGTATGCACAGTTTTGTTGTAGTTAAGCCTTGAATGCTGTTAGTATCACTGGGCAGAATTGACCTCCAGACCATTTGGCTGTGAGGACCAGTTGTGTCTACAATGGGAGAACTGATATGCTGGAAACACCCTTATGGGGCTGAACTTGCTTCAGTGGGGCTTTGGTGCTCACTGAGTCTGTCATCTGAGTGTTTCTCTTATGGATCTGAAGAGTTGTAATCTGGTGTGGTCTCACTTTGACCACTGGGTGCACTGGCTCTTGGAACTCCAAGGATATGCAAAGTCACCCCTTTTTGAGGAGCTACAAAGAGATCTGCATATTCCTCCTCTTTGTTTGGGGTTTGGAGGTACCCAGATGAAGTGTAGCTGTGAAGCATTTCAGGATGCTGATGAGCCTTAGGCCTTTTTTTTGAAGCTCTGGGGTTCTTTGACCCAGGTGCACTTTGTTAGATTAGGTTGCAAAAGGCCAGGGCATTCATATGCAAACACCTCTGTGCACAGCTTGGGTGGGATAGTAAATTGGGTGGGGCATGGTCTCAGGGAATCACAGGGTGGTGCAAACAGCAATGGTTGCCCATTGGCCCTGCCCTGGATACGTCCCTGTGTCCTGTGGCCCAGTGAAGGAACAATGAATGCTGTGACCACCTCTGAGAAAAATCCACCCTCATGTTCTGGACCAATGTCAGACAGTCCAGTTTCTCCTCATATGAGTCTGGGTCCCCGAGCCTGGCCCTGTATTGGAATTCAGAGTAGATAGGAGTTTGCATCTCCCTCCTGATTGAAAAAGACCACAGCGTACCCAGTTGCCAGCCCATTTCTGCACACGTTTCCATACCTTCGCTCTTCTGAACCTCCTACCAGTCTAGATGTGCTTTTCTCTTTCCTTCTTTTTGTAGTACTCCCACTCAGCCAGCCTTCCCATGGTTCTGGATAATATCCATGTTTTCCTTTAGTTGTACATTTGATGTGGTTGTGCGAGACAGCAATTTTAGGTATTTACCTATGCCTCCATCTTGGTTCCTCTTCTCAGGGAGATGGTTTTTCATTTAAGGACTAGAGGCCCAGTGCACAATTCATGCGCAGGTGGGGTACCTGGGGATGGCCTGCAGAGGTTGGGCCACAGTTCGTGTCCCCAGCCTCGCAGCCCCACAGCCCCACCTTGGCCAGGTGCCACCCCCTTACCTGCTCCACCATCACACCTGTGGGGTAATCAATCAGGCCAGATCCCCGCCCAACTCCCTCAGTGCTTAGGAGCCAGGCAGCATCTCCCCATCCACCGCTATTGGTCACCATCTGTGGGGCCATCAGTGGGGCGATCAGGACCCTGCTCAAACCCGCCTTGGCATGGCACCACCCTCTCACCAGCTCCACCATCCTGCTGCAGTCACTCTCTTGTTGGGGCCCATTGGGGCAACAGCATCTCCACTGCTACCCATCGCCAGCGCTGCCTTGCCAATGCCCGCTATGTTCCGCGCTGCCCCCTGGTGGTCAGTGCATGTCATAGAAAGCGATTGAACTCCCATTCTCCTGGTTGAACTCTGGTCAAAGGACCACCCAGGGGGACAATTTGCATATTAGGCTTTTATTATACAGGATAGGGTCAAATTGAATAATAGAAAAAAATGACTAAGTGGTGAGAATCAATGATCCCTATGATGTACTATACTAGAGAAGCCTGCTTTGTACCTAGGGGAGCTCTTTTACTCATAAATATTTCTTAATCAACTTAATTTTAAAATTTGATTTTTTTAAAATGGAGAGATAACAGATGGATCAGGTGCTCATTTGTCTCAGAGAGGAAACAGTTTTAGAATCATAGAGATGCAAATATCAGTAGCATTTATAATAATGAATTTTTCTGGATTCCTGGGAAAGGTAGCCTAACGATGATGCCCATAGAATCCTGAAAGACCTGAGGGAGGGACCAATATGCGGTTCTGTCCACTCCAGTAGTTCTGGGATGTTACTCCGTGTCTGTGGATTTAGTCTTCCTTCCCTCTACCTTAGGTTGTGGGCAGTAACCCATATAAAACTGAAGCTGTAGGATGTGGAAGTTTGAAAAAGTCTGTCTCCAGGCTCAGAATATTACAAAGTTCATTTGTAAGTTTTTCTTTGTAATTCAGGCCACATTTTCCCATGGAAAAAAGTTACAAATGGCATTTAGAATTCCAGGTTTGTCCATTAAGGTTTAATTCCTCCACAATATTGCCAGGGAAAGATGCATTTGCAATGCACAAGAGTGATAGCAAATAAACGTCAATATAACTCAAGAAAATGGTTTTAAAAATTAATCTTAAATGCCAGTTCTGAATGAAATGTAAGAAAAAGTAGAGAAAGAGTAGTGGGCTGATAAAGACATTGGAATCTACACCTAGAGGATTAACAACACTGGTTCTTTATTATGCACAAGATTACTGGAAAAATTCACTCATCCCTCCAAAAAATAGTATTTTCAGTGTCTTAATTGCATGAGGAAATACTATAGTAGACCTAGTCCCTAGTCCCTAGCCCTAGAATCACAGACTATAAAGACACTGTACATGGTTTTCAGAGAGACTTATGCCTACTCCTGAAATACACTGTGTTGTGCCTAGGGTTCAGGAAACCACACGATAGACATGTACCACTAATTGTACTCAATAATTGTTGGGGGATATTATTTTATGTTAAATAGTGCACAGAATAGTGTTGATTTTATAGTAATGTTAGGATGACACATATGATTAAAAAATCTTAAGATCTATGGAAGGCTGTTTGGGACCATACCCAACTCTACCCCTCTCTGTCTCTACCATTTGGCTCAGATCCCCTTAGGGGTACTAATCCATCCTCTGCTCTTAAAAGAAACACTGAAATATAGGCATGCACAACATATAGGCTACGGAAAGGGAGATGGCTAAATCATCCTGGGCAATTTCAGGAAAGATTTCTCAAGAAAGGTGATACTTAAGCCAAAGTTTCCAAACTGACTAGGAGTTGGCCAGAAGAACCAGGTCATAAAAGATTGTAGAAAGAAAACAGTATACATAGGTCTGGAGGGTGTGTGAGAGAGCTTGGTGGGACGAACAAATGTAAGCAATTTTGCATGACTGAAACTACCAGCTAGTGCAGGGAATTTCAGAGACATGTGAATTATCATTTCAGAGGACACAGAAGGATGTTGAGTCCAAGAATTCTCTATTGTAGCCAACAGGTGGTGCTGTTTGGCCCAGGGCAGCTTGGTGACTATCCAGAGCACCTGGCTTTGGGAAATTTTGGAAAGCAGTTGGTGGCATGAGGATGGCCAAGTATAGAAGGGAGACATTTAAAAATTGTTTTCTGGCCGAAACCGGTTTGGCTCAGTGGTGGAGCATTGGTCTGCGGACTGAAGGGTCCCGGGTTCAATTCCGGTCAAGGGCATGTACATTGGTTGCGGTCACATCCCTGGTGGGGGGTGTGCAGGAGGCAGCTGGTCGATGTTTCTCTCTCATCGACGTTTCTAGCTCTCTATCTCTCTCCCTTCCTCTCTGTGAAATATCAATAAAACATATTAAAAAAATAAATTTGTTTTCTGTAACTCCAGGAAAAGCTATAATCATAGCTGCTACTTGTTATTTTGCTCTGAAATTTGGAATAAGTTAAAGTATAATCCCTGCAAACACCTTCACCAGGATGTGAAGTTAAGAAATTAAAGGACAAAATATCCTCTTTGTCACCACTGAAAAACACTCTGTCTTCACTCTGAACTCCCAACACATTCAAGCAAAGGTGTGGAAATTCTGCATTGTAACTTCTTAACCTTCCACAACCTCCAGCCCTTGTTAACCATCACCTTTTATGATCCCAGAAGACATTTATAACCCTTCCCTAGGAAATGAATCTTTGAACAATATGTCATTGATAAACAATGCTGGGTGATAAATATATCAGTCACAGGCAGTCAAGTTAATTAGCAAAAAGTAAAATCATTATAGGAATTGAAATAGAAAGTAAAAGGCCTTGCCTACCCCTCTCTGTTTTGTCAAGCCAAAGGACACAATTGATTCTCTCCCTTGTCTCTCTTCTTAGCTCACAGTGTTATGTGTTTTGGTGGGGGCCATCTCTGTTGATTGGTTTTTGTTCCTTCAAATCAAAACTCGGTTTCCTTCTACTTTGGGTGACCTAACCTGAGATTGAAGCATAGGCCATAGCAAATCTTTTAAAGCTGTCTACCCTAAAAATGCTACCCACGTGTTTAGTTTGGGGTCATTATTTTCAAACCCTTGCAGGCTTTGAATAACCTGGTGGTAAAAAGCCTAGGTTTGGGAATCAGACAGAATTGGATCCAAGTCCTGCCTCTCCAACATCCGAGCTGTAATCTTAGGCAAGTTACATAAATACTCTGAGCCTAATTTTCTTCGTCTACTGAACGAGCATAATAATTGTGCAGTATCAACTATGACAGAGCAATTAGCTAGTCTTGCTGAGCACATAATAAGGGGTCATTAAATGACTTTCAATGTTAACATCCTGGTTTTTCCCTAGCCACAGGCCCCAAATCTCCTCAGCCCCCAACACCAACGGACAAGCCCTTCAAATCAAACACATTATATTGATTATGTATGATGCAGGCACTTAGCTTTCTATTTTAACTTTCAAAGTTTAGAAAAGATATTTCATTACTTTTTAAAATATATATATAATTTAACAATGAATTTTTATTGCTAATCTTTCTATAATTCTATTCTGCAACAGCATGTTTTTGTAATTCTTTATTGTGTAAAGTATTACACAAGTCTCCTCCCCCCCCCCCCTCGTTAACCTCTCCCTGCTTCTTTCAGGACCTCCTTTCCTTTTGACCTGAATGAAACCAATGGAGGATAAACAGGTTGGAAGAAAAAAACATCTCTTGAGTGATATATTTTTTTGAAGTTGCTAAAATAAGATGTTGAAAACAAAGACCCAAGAGAAATGCTAACATAAGCTACTGGTTTTATATTTACACTTTCATTCAAATAGCCACCCACGACTGAAATTATAAACAAGCGTATAAAATGTTTATTGGGAAATGGAGTAAGGTTAAAAACATCTTTTGATACTTTGTTGCGTCTGCTTTCCTTTGCCAGAGGTAAACTGATATTAACCAAAGTATGCCAAGACATGAAAGATGAGGGTCAACCTCTGAAAAAGTAGAGTAAGATTAGAGGGACAGGGATTTTAATTACCTGTGACTAATAGAACCGTTTCCCCAGGAAAGACCCTGAAGATTTTGCTCCCACTTCCTACACCAAATGCTGCTGCTGTTGCTGCTGCTGCTGATGATAATGTGTGATGATGTTGGCAATGCCAGTGATAATGATAATAGCACCATTAAGTATTCAGCTTTATCACGTGCCAATAACTGTGTTATACATTTTATTTTCATCACATCACAACAAGCTTATGAGATTTTACAGAAGAAATGGCAGCTTAGAGAGGTTTAACCCCAGAATATTTCTCCTGGCTAACAAATGCCTACCAGTCCATCAAAGTCTAGCTCAAATTTCACCTCCTTGAGTAAGTTTCCCTTTCCCTCTTCACCTCCTTCATCCTACATACACTCTTTCTTTGATCATTTTGAAGCCTGTGGTGCTTTTTGTTTGTTTGTTTTTGTTTTTGTTTTTAGTAGACACACTTGGAGACATGAGCCATAAACCAGTTTGGTTTGTTTTCTCTTTCACGGAATACTGGCTGTATCTCTGGATGTGGCTTGAATTCCTCAAAGGTTTTGCCCCAAATATAGGGCAGGATGTAGGGATATTCTGTATGTACAGAATCTGATCCATGCCTAGACATCTATTAAATTGTACTGAATTGGATTTTTGCCTTTTACCAAGTTTTAGATTTCATAGTTATTTTCTGCTGGATACTTTAGACCAAGGGCTGAGAAATGTCACTGTCCTACAGAGCTCCATCCACAAGAATGCTGTGGAACAGGAAAGGAATTCATTTTTTTTATCATCCAACTCAAAAGTTTCCCTTCTTACATAAATCAAAGGTATATCTTATCTCCCAGTTATTTCTTCTGAGTCCATCAGTGGCTAGGCCTGTCACCCTCCTGTAAAAGGAGAGTAGACAAAGAGAATCAAAATGCAATTTGGTGGCAAAGAACATTTTTTCCCCGGCAGAAAATGGAGTGACTTTTAGCTTATCTGCTGTCACCTTGTTAATGTGATCATTGTTCTTCAAAATAAAATCTCCTCTTTTTACCCATGATGTCTTTGGTGTAAAAAACAACAACTAGTAAATGACAAGAGGAGGGGGGCAGAAGAGGGAAAACAAAAGGCCAATTAATCAAGAGAAGCCACAAATCAACTTCTTTCCAAGGAAAAGCACTTGGTATGCAAGTACAATTATCTTAATTTTCTCAGGAGGCTATTTTCCTTACTTTCCAAGGTAGGCATGGAAAGTACTAGAAACCCATGACACCTGTCATCACTCCTGGTATTCAGAGCAGGAACTGGAAGTCTGTGTTGGTTGGGATGAGTAATTTATCACTCATTTAAGCTAAGGACTGTGTGGTTGTTGATGTGTGCCCCTGGCCTGTTCTCAAGTACATTGTTATTTTCAAATTAATCATCCACCTCCAACTTGCTGGTGAAGGTTTCCAGGGATAATTTTTTAAAAGTAATTAATTTATTTATATATTTTTTTAATGTTTTCATTTTTATTAAGGTATTATATGTGTACATATATTAAAATGTAGATGGAAGAGGGATCCTAGTTGTTAATAGCCAAATGCCATCTATGGCAAGCACAACACAAAAAGCAGTTGGCGACGAGTGAGTTATTCTATTTTGAAGAATAATGAAAATTTCCCTTTTGCTTCATTGTAGGGTAGGGCAAGAAAAGAATAAAGATAACATTCCTGGAAGCCCTCAGTTATTCAAAGTTAAGGAAACATTTGTATTTTTACCTTTATTGGAGTTTGACATTTGGCATGGATGGGCTTCACAGAGACGAGAAGATTCTTCCTTGAACATAATCAAGTAACTTCCACCTGACTTTACATACAGAGGACTTGTCCAGGATACAGAGAATGTGGGCAGCAGATTATAATTGCTGAAAACTTCCCACAGTCTTACCTTTTCCTAATTTTACCATCTCCTCTACCTACCCACCCCAGACTGAGAGAAGGCAAGAATCAACCCAAAGCAAATAGGCTTTAATTTTCTGCAAAATTTTGGCAATATTAGATGTTTGCCTTGGTTTTAGCAATCAGGTACTTTTTTCCCCTTTAGTTTTGAAAAATCATCAGAGTGAGCCCATTATATTGTATTCTAAAAATAAATAAATAAATAAATAAATAAATAAATAAGACCATTCAAAAAATCCCCACAAACAATAACACAACTAAAAGTTGATACACCTTAACCTATATACCCTAACAGAGTTGGTTCAAAAAATCACCTCCTCCATGGGTCCCAGTTGACTAGCTGAGCCACCCCATGAGGGAGAGTTGGCCCCTCCTTCCTGTGTATAGGCTCTGAGGTATCCAGCTTTCAGGTGCTCATGGACCAGTATCCTCCTGACTCAGAACTCATGTATTTTTGTCATGTTTGATACACAAAGCCCAGCCCCAAGATGTGACTCCAAAAAGTTTAGCTCCCCCGGTGCTCAATTCCCTACAGAATAGAAGCAACTCAGCTGGGCAGCCAAGAAAGGGGCCAGGTCTGGGACAGAGCAGCTCAAATATTCCATTCCATAAGAGACAGAGACTAAGAAACTTTGGGGGAATTTCTCAATGGCAAGATTTTGTGTGTTGTGCCGAGTTTTTCCTGGCTCACTTCAGCATGCTCAATCCAGTGTAACATTTGGCTGCATGCCTTCCCCTAGGCACAATGTTGGTATTTTCATGTCCCATCTGCCAGTGCCTCTGGAGGACATTAGTATAAGTGGGTTGATCCAGAAAGGACACCCACTGTCCTGGCCTTCTGCCTAAACCATGCAAATGGAGAGCAGCTTCACAGCCACAAAGCTTTTGCTTATGCCAAAGGCATATTATTTTAAGTATGATTATCGGCCATAGCTACTATAGATTGAGCAGCTACTAGGTGTGCTATGCTAAGTCCTGTGCCGGCATTCTTTCATTTCTTTCTAATTTAAAGACTACACAGGAAAGATATTATCATTTTCATTTGAGAAATTTGGAAGTTGCAATCCTGGAACTTTCCCCAAGTCATACAACTGATAAGTGGTAGAATAACAATTCAAACCCAGATCTGACAGATACCAAAGTCCATTTTCTCTATACCATGCTGCCTCTTTAAAACCTACCTAGAGGATGAAACCCATAATAAACCGAAATATAAAACCAATGCAAATTACCAAGGCTAAATTTAACTCTGAGTTAAATTTATATTTCTCACTTATCTTATTTATTTATTTATTTATTTATTTATTTATTTGAGAGAGAGAGAGAGAGAGAGAGAGAGAGAGAGAGAGAGAGAGAGAGGAGAGAGAGGTGAGAAACATCAGTCAGCTGCCTCCTGTACCCCCCCCCCCCAACCAGGATTAAGCCTGCAACCCAGGCATGTGCCCTGACCTGGAATTGAACTGGCACCATTTGGTGCATGGGAAAACACTCAACCAACTGATTGACACCTGCCAGGGTCTCATATTTATTTTTTAAACTAAGCATTCAAATTAATAGAAAAAAGTTAAAATCTCAAGTAAATTAATATAACATCAGATAAGTTAAAAATGGAAAACACCAACCAAATGGA
Source organism: Vespertilio murinus (assembly GCA_963924515.1). Lineage (NCBI taxonomy): Eukaryota > Metazoa > Chordata > Mammalia > Chiroptera > Vespertilionidae > Vespertilio > Vespertilio murinus. Next base: position 6,459,615 of record OZ004710.1, on the reverse strand, counting down.
CAAAACAGATGTTGCCATAAGATGATGGCAGCCTACACTTGGCTCTTCCTAAATGTGGAGTTCCCAGGAAGGAACTAAGGAACCCGAGCTGACATTCATACTAATAGGAATTCTTTCTTTCTGGGAAATAGGAATATCCAGAGATCTGGACATAAATAATGGCAGTAGCTGTTGGGTCCCCTGGCCCCTGACTATGGGCTGGCTTAAGGGTCTGTCTGGGCCCTGAGAGTTTGCCCGATCAGCTTAAGTGATTCTCATTCCTGCCCAAGCTACCAAGATATCCTTATAGATGGGATGGAACAGGAGCCTGAAGCTTGAGTTCCATATTCCATTTTTCCTGGAGACCACACCATCCCTTTGATGTCTGCCTACACAGCTATAGTCTATACAGCCGTGGCAAACTACGGCCTGTGGGCCAGATCCGGCCCATTTGACTGTTCTATCCAGCCTGCAGAGCCGAAAGAGCAGAGGGTTCTCTTGCTCTCCCCTCCGCTCCTTCACCAGCAGCCCAAGATGAGAGTGCTAGCATGGTCAAGTTGCTTTTGTTCCGGCCCTCCGGTCCAGTTTAAGAACCCATTGTGGCCCTCGAGTCAAAAAGTTTGCCCACCCCTGGATTAGCTTTAAGATCTAACATTGTCAGCACACGTGGCTGTGCCTGTCCCCTGGTTGGGGAGATTGAGCAGGGGTTTAGGAGGAAAGAAAGCACAGTTTTATTTTCCCCTGAATTATTCCAATGGTTATAAGGCAATCATATAAAAACAATTGTTCAATGGCTTTAAATCTTATAAATAAAACTCCCTGTTAGACTCCAGTTTGAAAGATGGTGAAGATCAGAGTAACTACATTGTTTATGTAGTAAACACACACCCCAAACTATAACATTTTACAATAAAATCTGGTATAATAAAATTTGTGTTGAGGCAAAAAGCAGTCATTTTCTCCTCAGCTTTTATTGTGCTGAATGCAATATCTGCCAACTCCTATTTGGAGGCATCTTTGATTAAGGGCCTGATCTCTCCATTTATGTTCTGTCCAGAGTTTGCTTGGGGTACCATGACCTTCTGGAACTAATGCCAGAAGATGGCCAAACTCATAAAGTGCCAGAAGCTCCAACAAATTTTAGCTCTCCTCCACAACTCTGCAAGCTTCCCTGTCCTCTTGGAATTCTTGCCAGCCACCCCCATATCTTGGATCTCCACTCTCTGAAGTAAACTGAGTCAAGCTATCCTAATAGCCTTCTCCCCATTTTTCTCCTTGAGCTTAGAATGGAAACTTCTGGAAGGCAGCTAGAGAGAACTCATTTCTTTGGTCTCCATCCTATTACTTAGTTTTCTGGCTTTATGAATAAATGCTTCCTGGCTGTTGGACACTCTCCCCTGAATCCATTGAAACTTATGAAAATATGTGGACTTACATCCTTAATTGTCTCACTCAGTTCCTTGAGGAAGTTGGGGTTAGAATGGGAGTGGAATTCTTCCTTACCTAAGTCAGTCATTTTCAACCCAGGATGCACATTTGAATCCACCCTGGGAGCTTTTTTTAAAAATGCACTGATGCCGAGACCGGTTTGGCTCAGTGGTGGAGCGTCGGTCTGCAGACTGAAAGGTCCCAGGTTCGATTTCGGTCAAGGGCATGTACATTGGTTGCGGGCACATCCCCGGTAGGGGGTGTGCAAGAGGCAGCTGGTTGATGTTTCTCTCTCACCGACGTTTCTAGCTCTCTATCTCTCTTCCTTCCTCTCTGTAAAATATCAATAAAAAATATATTTTTAAAAAATGCACTGATGCCTGGGTTCATCCCCAGAGATTCTGAGTTGATTAGTCTGAAATGTGGCCTGCACATCAAATAATGCTTATTCATCATAAGTATATATGATACCAGGAATTTGGATTTGAACAGCCCCCCCCCCAATTTGGAAACCGTACTGGCCTAAAGAAACTGACAGAGATTTAGGGGTACCCACCAGAAGCTGCCTGGTCTACAAGCATAATTCATTCCCTTCCTAATGGATTTTAGATAACAAAGCAAGCACAAATCAGTGCCTTCCCATCACACCTGGAAAAGCAACTCGGAGGGTGTGTACTGAGATGGCAGGGTAAAATACTTTCATACAACAGGGCTGCACACAACCATATTGGGAGTGGTTAGGCTAACACATGGCTCTTGAAGCGTGGCCATGCCATGCATCAGTCTCCACAGACACAGTGGAGGCAAATGTACAATAAGGTGGTTTAACTGGGGCAAGGAGAGAAGCGATTTCAACATTCACACTGCTCAACCCTGCATACTCCTCATGATTAGGGGAGGAGGGAGGAGTCCATAGGAAAAAATATATAAGAAAGGCACTGTCTCTGACATTTAGGAGTCTGAGTTCAAATTGAAGGACTACCCCAGTGCAGGACAAATACCACAAAGAGCTCAATACTTTTCAAACAGCTTTCCATTGTGTGACCAACATTCCATGATAAAGGAATACCATCAAGTAAGGTTTAAAGGACTAAAGAAGTCAAGACAGACTACCAAATGGTTTGAGACTATTTAAGATGGAACAGAAACAAAATATTGGGAAACTTAGGCACTTCAGATTCAGGGCTGTTTTGAAGCATAGAGAGATAAAGAAATCTCTCTTTGTACTCCCAGGGTAAGGGTAGAACATTGAAGAATTCTAATAAGACAGGAGTGGAGGGGGTGGTGAGAGAAGAAAGGGACAAGCAGGCTGGCCACAGTGCAATTGGAGGCAGGATGCAGGCCTGAGCCTTCTGCAGCCTCTTTGCAGCAGCCCTGGGGAATCCTACCCTGGAACCCTCTTGGAAGACATCCAAATGTCAGAGTGGAAGGAGAGGAGGGAGAAAGTCTTGTCCTCTCTGTCTTAAGTAGTCCAACACTTCAGAAGGAGCAAAGCTGCAAACATGGCCAGCCTGGATAAAGAACCCAAAGTCCTTAAAGCTTAGTAGCCACTGATCCCAATTGTCAAGGTCAACCCTGAGGGTCAGGCGGAGTCTCCTTTGTCCATGTCTGTGTTCCTGTGCAAGAGCTCACATTAAAAAAAACACACCAAAAAACAACAACAACCGCAGTACCTCCAGAATAGGAAGCAACCGCAGCTCATGTCCCTCTCCATTATGCCTGGCTTCCCCCCCCCCAACTCCCCTCCCCCTCTGTTTTTCCAGGAAATGCTGCAAACCCCAAATACCTGCATTCTTGGGCATGCAGCAGGCGAGAGGCATGCTTGGATTCCAGCTCTGCTTCTTAAAGACAGGCCTTTTCTTTTATCCAAAGCCCTCTTTGGAGTCCCAGAGAGCTGAAAGCTGATCTGCTTAAGTCAGCAGGCAGAGCAGGGGGTGGGGAGGGTGAGAGAGGGCAACCTTCAGCAGGGATGGTGGCAGATTTTCACTCCACATCTGTTCTGCCTCCGGGACTCCCCCATGGAGGGGGAGATGGTTTCACCCAAGTGCTGGGCCAGTGGCTAATCCCTCTGGGGTTCACTTGAATGGCAAATCAGGACTCCAGGGCAGCTTCAGACACACCCTGTCTCCAGAGGAGGCGCTTAGTACTTTACTTTTCCAGCCCTAGAGGAGTTTAGTATGCAGTGGGACATTTCTACAGCCTTGTTGCTCCAAGTGCAATAGGCCAGGGGTCAGCCAACACCTGGGAGCTTGTTAGAAATGCAGATACTCAGGCCCCACCAGCTTAAGAAGCACTGCCAAGTGCCATGTGGCTATGAAAATCATTAGCATGATGCCAAGGTATGGACAAATATTAAAACCCAGGGAGCCACAGCAGCCCAGCCCCTAAGCCAATTGTCCAGTAACAAGAAAGAATACATCCCATTCCATCACCCATGACTATCTCACGTTGCCACATATTCTTCTCACCAGGCTGGGGCTGGTTCACTTGACTGTGTAATTTTAGGTAGGTGTAGGGTAAGCTGTTCAACGGGTCTGCATATATTTGCACACACACTGAAAGGATGCAAGGGGATACAGCTGGAGTTTTTCTTTGCAGGCTAAAGATCAATTTTTGATAATTATCTACCCTCAGCACACATACCACCTGTATCAACATGTCAGATTCTGGCAATGCCAATAACAACAGAAATTGTGCATGGCAAGAATATTTAAGCCCCTTCACAAATATCAGCTATCCTGAAACCTACCTAGATCATCTTCTTGGCAAGAAAGGGAGAATTTAGGGATTTCTACAGTTTTGCTCTAATAGCCTTTATGTCATCAATGCATATGCCATCATGGCATATGCTTCACCTCCCACCTGAACCCAGCAACTGAATCCATATGCAAAAGCTGGATGGGTAGAGAGAAAGAAGGAAGATAAAGTAATGGAAAGTTGGAAAAGAGTTTTTGTTTTGTTGTCTAGAGAAAACATTGAAATAGCTAATAGTGAGGTAGATGGATTTGCTTTCTTCTGAGAGTTGCCAGGTCTCTACAGATGGCATCAGTTTCCTGCATTGGATGTTTCTACTCCTTAATCGCATGGAGCAAGACCCAGAGTATATAACTTCATTTCTAAAGAATAACTGAATGGTGCTGAGTTTCTGGGACGCATTAAGCTAGCCCAAATCAACAGAAAGTCTGGCTAGAACCTTGGGGAAATGACCCAGACAGAATATTCAGCCTTCCAAGCATCTGTTAATGGCATCATTGGATGGCATGGCCATTGCCTAAATACTGTAAATTGCAGTGCTCCTGCCTAACATTTCCCTCTCATTAGCAGAGGGTCAGGGCCCTGCATGAGGGAGGAAATCAAAGGGGTGGAGAGAAGGTAGAGGGAAAGCCAGCCAGGGATGAAGACAGGGGAGAGAGAAAGCAAAGAGGGTGGCCCAGAGTTTTATTGGGACTTGTGTGGCCTCTTAAAAGCAATCATGGTGGGCTTTTGAGTAGAAAACCAAGCTAAAATTATTCTTCAGATCCCTAGTTTTGCCTCAAATAATCACTCATAAAATGGCTCTCATGAATGGGAGGGAAGTATGCCATTGTTTTATTTTCTATGGGAAGTTGTAAGAGTTTTTAAAAGGTTAATCTCCTCCTCAGTCCTGTTTTTTTCCCTTCTAGTGACCCCAAGCTGAAAAGGAAAAATATTTGCACTTGATGTTTAAAAACCATAGTGAATTAGCTTTTGTTGTTCATGGCAAAGTCACTATTTAGCTGCCCAGAATCAAACCAGATGTCAGGGAGGAAAGAAGACCCCAAATCCTATGAACTTTCCTTTCACCTTTGCAGAAGAGCCAAAGGGAAGGCCAGCCTGAGAATTTTGAAACAAAATGGAGGGAGTTTGATGATCAACAAACCTGACATGAGGTTTTGATGCAACTGCTGGCTAGCTCTTTGTAGGGTGCTGTCTATGGGAAGCTCTGGGACTCTAGATACACAATACCTCTTGACTTCCAGAGTTTCTTCTGTGGACACTAGACCAACAGCACTAATCCCATAGAAGACAAAAACCAAGGTGACAAAAAAACACACCAAGGTGAGCAATGGAGAAGAATGCAAAAGAGAATTAAAAGACAGGAAGGAAAAAAAAGAGTTCAGCAGGACTACTGGCACACTAAACCTATCAAAGAAAGCAAAAAAAATCAGGGGGAAGGAGAAAGAAACCCTAAAAGAAATAGAGTATATTTTATTTCTGCAGACTTCTGGGAGAGTATGAGGAGTAGATTCTTATTCAGTCTTGTTTTCCTTTTAGCATACCATCTACCACAACTCTCCTAGGTTAAATTAGGAAGGGAGAAAAAAAAGTTCCCACGGGTCTAGTCTATTTCTCACTGTTTTCTAAATCTACAGTATGAAAAAGCGGGAAGTCCTTTCCATAGTGAGATGCTTTTTATCCACTCAACCAACATGTACTAAGCCCCTGTTCTGGTAAAATATTGGGTGATATCAAGAGGCCTTGGGTACTATTTCTGCCTAGGAGAAGTTTACAGCCTATGGGGGAAGATAGACATGTATATAACAACAATAATAGTGGTAGGTACCATTTTTCAAAGTACAATGATGTGAAAAATAATTAATGTTGTGCCAGTGACTGTGCTTTCTACACAGAATCTTATTTAATCTTTACAATAATGCTATGCTGTAAGTTTCGTTATTCTCTGTTTATAGATGAGGAAACTGAGGCCAAGACAGTTTGAGGAACTTGACTAAAGTCACACGGCTATCAAGCTAGCAGTAGTTGGCCTGGCTGGGTAGCTCAATTGATTAGAGCAAGCATGTCAAACTCAAAGGCTAACATGGGCCAGATAAACATGGTTTAAGTTTATGAGGGCTGCAAAAACAAAACAAAACAAAACAAAACAAAACACAAAAGCTTCAATTTTCATAGAAATGTAGGTTTATTTCTATAGAGACATGCTGAATACAAAGGGCTGAAATAAATGAGTAATGGTTAATTAGTATTTGTTGTTGGCCACAAATTTGACATACTTGGGTTAGAGCGTCATCCCGATATGCCAAGGTTTCAGGTTCAATCCCCAGTCAGGGCACATACAAGAAGCAACCAATGAATGCATAAATAAGTAGAATGACAAATCTCTCTCTCTCTCTCAACTATAAATTTTTAAAAAATTAAAGCTAGCAGGAAACCAATAGCATCCACTACCAACTCCAATCTGCTAGGCTGAAGCGGAGTCAGCCTCAGTATTTTTGTAGCTTTGCTCTCCACTGAAGTTTTAATGTCTTCGCTCCTTTGCTGACTTAATCTGAGTTTACCTTTTACAGAAGGGTCTTGGAGAAGAGTTTAACCTGTAGGAAGTATTTCAAAATCCTATATAGTCCTTTCAATGACTGGCGCCACTAAGCTAGCACACCTGGTTACCAATGCATCTGCTGGGGTTATTATTTGCAAGCTAAACTGTGTCATGAGTTGGCCCAAAGTCAGAGTCCCAGAACCCTTCTCATGAATTTCAGCCATGTTCACTCATATGCTTCTTAATAAGTGACTCAGGGCATCTGGCGGTCCATACCCTGTTCCTTCTCCCTTGACAAATAAAAATGTAAGCCACTGAACTTCCTTTGGCCCATTCTCAGTGACTCCTAAATAGGTCAAATCACTTTGGAGACTGGCCAAAAGATAATTTTGTATTCACCACTAACCTGTTTTAGTCCTCTGGCATTTCAGGAAAAAAATGAGTAAATGCCTTTTCTCCTTGTTTGTCTTAGTTCCTATCTCCTGGAGAGAAATTTGCAACCCAGGCCACTGTGATTTATTCAGAGATACTGATACTTGCCAGTGGATTGCTACCCAAGCTTACTTGCAGTCCACATGATGGATTCCTGTACATATATATGTACATGTATGGAAAATTATAGGCCCAGTAGGCCCCAGCTTGGGATTGAATTGCCCCATAGATGTCCCAGCCCCACCAGGCTTAATGCCAGGGTCATTGAGTCACTCCTTACCACATGGTCAAGAAATGGGGAGCATCAATGATAAAGTACACCCTAGATCCCCATTTGTCAGCTGCTTTTCATCAGATGAGCCAAGTACAATTTATATAGTATTCCATCCCCCCAAAGATCCCACAGCTGCTCAATTTCTGTTCCCATGAAGGAAGTGCCACCATTTTGGTTTCTTATATTGGAGCAGAGACCCAGGGAAGGAAACAGAAAAGGGAGCTAGATGTAAAAAGTGCTGAGTAAAAGGAATAATATGCTTGCCTTTTGTGGTTCATTCACATCCAAGAGGAAGCACAATACTTCAAATTAGTCAAAGTCTGGAGCTAGAAAATTAAAAGATGCAGGCCTGGCTCAACTGTCTCCCCAGTAGTTGCTCTATGGAAATGCCTTTATTTAATTGTAAGATGTCAATCCCCTTCTCCATCTCGCCCCCAATTTCATTGTTTTGTTTTGAGTCATTTAATTGTTCTTTTTTTTTTCTGTTCCCTTCATATACTGAGAAGTATTTATAGATAACTCTGCTTGGCAATCTGGCCCTACCATAAGAGCAGAAGTTGTGATACTGAATAGGGTTCTCCTCACTCTTCCTACTAAATCTGAAACCATCATGTAATGGAAGTTTCTCATGATAATCCTATCTAATAAAAGAGTAATATGCAAATTGACTGTCACTCTAACACATAAGATGGCTACCCCATGTGGTCAAAGATGGCTGCCCCCATGTAGACACAAGATGGCCACCACAAGATGGCCAGCAGGGGAGGGCAGTCGGGAGGGAGCAGGCGGGCAGAGGATGGAAGTTGGAGGCAACCGGGCCTGCAGGGAAGGGCAGTTAGGGGGGACCCAGGCCTGCAGTGGTGAGCAGATGGGGGGACCAGACCTGCAGGGGAGGGCAGTTAGGGACAATCAAGCTGGCAGGGGAGTGGTTAGGGGGTGATCAGGCTTACAGGCAGAAGGGGTTAGGAACAATCAGGAAGACAAGCAGGCGAGCAGTTGGGAGCCAGCAGTCCTGGATTATGAGAGGGCAGTTGGACATCCTCAAGGGGTCCAGGCTGAGCTGAGGGACACCCCCCCCCGTGCATGAATTCCATGCACTGGGCCTCTAGTAATATAATAATGAAAAAGTTAATATTCTGTTAATTTAGAAGAGGTTTATTAAGGACCTACTATGTGTTTTAAATGTTCTTGATGTGCTATTGCAGTTAATTCTCACAATTCCGTGAGGTAGATAGTAGTATTGCATCCATTTTACAGATTAAGATACTAATGTGCTTAGAGGTTAAATAACTTGCCTAAGGCATTGGAGGGCTTCTAACCACTATGCTAGATTACCCCCAAAATATGGATGAGGTATCTCATTATCATGCCTCAAGAAGCACAAACTCAACATCTCTCATCATTCATATCCCAATCCCAAGTCAATAATAAGGCAAGACCAAGATTAAAATCCTAGCTACCCACGTAAAATCTTGTCATTTACTTTGCTGAGTGTTTCAGGAGGAACATTCATGTGCCTGTGTGAGTGTGTGTGTGTGTGTGTGTGTGTGTAAGAGGAGGGGGAAGGCTGCTTCCATGGGTATTTGCATGAATGAGTAACTGCACACACTTTTTTATGCAACACTCTTCCTTGATTCTGGATAAGGAGTTCCCGTGTGTGTGTGTGTGTGTGTGTGTGTGTGTGTGTGTGTGTGTATGTGTGTATATAAGCCTAAGCAACCATTTGACCATTCAACTATTTTAACTGGTAGCTATGACGTGCACAGGCCACCAGGGGGCAGATGCTCAATGCAAAGGCATGGAAACATGGAACAGACTGAAGAATCTCAGAGGGAAGGGGAAAGAGGGGAGGGCAGAAAGAGATTAACCAAAGATCTTATGTGCATACTAGAGGCCCAGTACGCACATAAGTTCAAGTGGGGTCCCTTGGCCTGTCCTGCAGGGATCGGGAGGAAACTGGAAGTCCAACATCCCCCAAGGGGTCCAGGATTGTGAAAGGGTGTGGGCCAGAGGGACCCCACTGGTGCACGAATCCATGCACCAGGCTTCTAGTTCATAATAAAATTAAAAACAGGATCCTAACCTCTCCACCTTGCATGACTCGCCACTGCTATTTCCACAAACTAAGATTGAAAAGGCGCTAACATACCCTTCTGGCAAGGCTGAGAACCCTTACCCTGGGCTTGAGCTGCCCTCAGTATCAGAACTTTCTACTTGGCAGGTACTCCAGTTTTGGTTAAGAACAATCACCAAGTACTGGATGACCACAGGGAGCCCAAAGATAAATTCATAAAAATACAGATGTTTGGAAGAAGGTACCGGAGTCTGTTGAGCCTCAAGTAGTGTCACCAATTTCCAACGTGTAGGATTCTTACCCTTCCATTTGGCACTCTTTCTTTCTCCAACCCACTTGCCTTCCTGATACAAAATACCTCATTTTGACCCAATTACCAAAGTGAAAATGCCTGACAATGTGTTAGCCTTTCCCAAGGTATTTATATTTTAATGGCAATTTGAGGCCTACTGATAAAGGATAAACCTGGAATGGTGGAACTAGATGTATCAGTCAGCAGGTGGAAGACAATTTGGGCATTGGAGATGATAAAACATTGGGCTTTCTATAGTTCTAGAACTAGCTAACACTTCATTAATGATTTCTTGAGGAACTTTGTAAAACTATATTGTACCCAGAAGATGGAAAGAACATTAAAATGGTCTTAAGAACAAGACCATTCAGGGACAGAGAGACAGCAATACATAATCTCCAAGGTCCCTAATAGTCCCAATACTTTGACTCAACTTTTTCAAGATAGTGATTGCCTTTGTGGAGGAAGAAGAACCCTATGTGCAATTCTGGGAGCTGAAAACATTCTAGGCCTTGACCTACTTGGTCATTCATTTCTTAATAATTCATTGATCTGTATGATTAGAACATTTTTCTGTATATATGTTAAACATCACTCAAGGTTAAAAAACCAAATATTACCCAAAACTGGTTTGGCTCAGTGGATAGAGTGTTGGCCTGCGGACTGAAAGGTCCTGGTTTCGATTCGGGTCAAGGGCATGTACCTTGGTTGCGGGCACGTCCCAAGTGGGGGGTGTGCAAGAGACAGCTGGTCGATGTTTCTCTCTCATCGAAGTTTCTCTCTATCCCTCTATTCCTTTCTGTAAAAAATCAATAAAATATATTTTTTAAATCAAATATTGTTTTTACATCTGCTCCACCAGGCACAGGAGAGGATAAAATATAATTTTCAGACATTGCTTATGGTTTCTGGTAAATAACAGTAGATTTAATTTGGGGTAGGCAATTTGGGGTCAGTTGTTTGGCTTAAATAGCATGATGGCTTGTTTTTAATTTACTTTGAATGCCTTTATTTACTTAGAATGCACACAGCATGTCAGTCCCCACCACTCCTTATTATACTATGCTGGTTCTGTCCCACATTTAAGCTATATGCCTGACCCTGATGGGACTTGAGTTTAAGGACTATAATCTAAGTGATGACTCTAGAGGCGACTTGAGCTAGTGTGCAATGGAGACCCAGCTCAATGCATTGATAGTGATGGCCAAGAGTGTAGCTAGAGAGGGGAGGGAATAGGGTGAGGAAGAAGTGCATGGAGGGTGAAAATGAGCCCGTTTACATGCTGTGTTCCCAAGGGCCCTCTGAGAGGAAAGGTTAGCAGACAGACTGATGGGCCAGGATTTATGATGAGGGCACCACTGTCTACGGAATATTAATGTGACCTTATGAGAAAGCCTGTGAGACAACTTTCTAGTCAAGAAGTCACTTTTTGCCATTCCTGTTACTTCTAAAAGCTGAATTTCCTGCCAGTAAGGACTCATACCTGCTTCTAGTCACTCACATGGGTCTCTGGGAGGAGCCTATAAAGACCTTTCAGAAGACCCAGCAACCTAGCCCCCACCTTAATCAGGAGTAAGCTATACCTCCTAGCTTCATTTCAGTTCCATTTCTCCCTACCCTTCCTCACCCAGACACATGCACAAGAAAGGTGGGGGAAAAGCCTAGGCTCATAGTCCAGCCTGACTCCACTAACCACAAGGAATGGTGGGAAATGTGATCTGGCAGTATGCCTAGGATAAAGAGGAAAACATGGACACTGGTGAGAAGTATCTGTCTCAGCCTCACGTTAACGCCCATCTTCCTGCATGGAGGGCCAACAACACTTGGCATGGGGCATAAAAGAGGCCACGGTGATGCCCTTATCTGCTCTGGCATCGAAACTCACATGGAGCTCTCCAATGTGACTTGCCTCAACCTCTGATGTTCCAGTCTCCTGGATTTCTCACAGTTGCTTGAATCCATAACCCAAAGTGTGTGGCCAGCTGGACTAGAATACCTGTCATGTCCTACATCTGCCAGAATCCTCATTCTGGGTCGTGCTACCTATGCCGCCACTGCTATTGAGTGGAATCACAGCCCATCTGTTGTTTTAGTTTATGCACCTGGTGAACAAGCTGGAGACTATGAACTTAGGCCTGCCTCTGAGCAGAGATGGATGCCATCTCAGGCCTGAAGTTTCCACCCTGAAGTAAGATGACAGCTGCCTGAGATTTTAAAATATGATTTTGTTTGGAGGTCCTGACTCCTGCTTTTGTTGGAGGAGGTAACTTTGCTTCAGGATCACCACAAACCGTTGGTAGCCTATCTTCATAGTAGACAGACCTATTTCCTCTCTCAAGCCACTCAGAAATATTTGTCTAAACACTGGACTCAATAAGCATATGTTGCCATCTAAGGAGCCCTCAATTGGGGGTGGATAATTGTGCACTGTGACCTGCTTGCCAATGGCTTCGAAACCAAAGTACATTCTCTCCTTGTGTCTCTAAAACCTTGACATTTTTCCTGCCCTCAATATATAAAATTTGGGAAGCCAGAGGAGGGGTTGCATTAGGCCTGTGGAATAGGACCTCCTAACACCTACACTGGACTCAGGAATTCAGATGTGCTCTGTCACATGGTCAAAGTTTGAAATAGAAACAAAGCAGGAGGTTTGTGTATGTTTTTAATTAAAGCTGAACAGCTGCAGCCCACCCAGCCTCCACAGGGCCTTGCACAAAAGAACAAAAGCTACTTGGGGTGGTGAACACACACAATACAGAAAATGTATAATAGCCGAAACCGGTTTGGCTCAGTGGTAGAGCGTCGGTCTGCGGACTGAAAGGTCCCGGGTTCGATTCCGGTCAAGGGCATGTACCTTGGTTGCAGGCACATCCCCGGCAGGGGGTGTGCAAGAGGCAGCTGGTTGATGTTTCTCTCTCATCGACGTTTCTAGCTCTCTATCTCTCTCCCTTCCTCTCTGTAAAATATCAATAAAATATATTTTTTAAAAGAAAAGAAAATGTATAATAGAACTGTACACCTGAAACCCACATAATTTTATTAAGCAATGTCTCCCCCAATAAATTTAATGATGAAAAAGTAAGTAAATAAATAAATAAATGAATAAATAACAACAGCCGAAAAAAAGAAAAGAAAAGAAAAGAAAGAAAAGAAAAGAAAAGAAAAGAAAAGAAAAGAAAAGAAAACAAAACAAAAGCTATTCTCTCTCAGGTATTGATGGTTATTATACCAGTTCCTACTGCCAATTTTGGAAGAGTGCACTCACTTCACCCTGAGGACTGAGACAACAGATTCAGAAAACATTAAAACTCAAAGTGCTCTTCAGTCCAATCCCTTCATTTTCTAGATGAGGAAAAGGAGTCCTGGACCACACAACTAAAGAATGACAGAGCTTGTGCATCCAGACTTGCATCCAGACTCCAGCAGCACCCTCCTCATCAGTAATGTTCAGAGCATAAGCCATCACTTGGGGGCTCATTTCATAGAGCTGCAAAGAAAAAAAAAAGTAAAGGAAGTAGCAAGATGATGTGACAGGAAGGGGGAGATCTCTGAGGATAAAAGCCAAATGGTAATAAACAAAATGGAGACTAGGAGAAGTCAAGATTTGGGAAGACCAGTTTGGAGATGCAGAAATGACTCTTAAGCATCTTAAAAAGAAGATGGGTAAAGAAGAAGAAAAAAGTCACATAAAATCAAGTGGTTGAGGTTCAGAAATCTGATCTGACCTGTGTTTCCTTGTATCTTTCTTATGTGTTCCAACTTATGATTGCCTACTCAAAATGTCCTCTTCTTTTCTCTTGGCCTAGTTACATATTCACCTGTTTCCTGCACATACCCTATTTTCAATGCCATGTGCACCTCAGATTCACCATTCTGGACCACTTTAGCCTCCTATGCATACCTGCTCCTCCTCAAGATTTCCCATCTCAGAGGAGGATACTCCCACCTCCACCACCACTGCCCAAGCCAGAAACCCAAAATGCCTTGAATTACACCCTCTGCCCCAATCCCCATGTCCAGTCCATTTCCAGGTGCCATAACTTCTACCTTTCAAGAAGCTCCAAAACTAGCTGCTTCCTTTGACAACTTCAAACCCTCCTTCTAATCAGACCTTCATTTGGTGCTTGGGTTGGGGCAATTTTTCCACATTGCAGCCAATGTTCTTCCTGAAACTTACATCAACTCATTTCTCTCCTCTGCTTACAATCTTTCTCATGGCCCCCAGGCTAAAATCCTGACTCTGAACACAATAAATGAGGCTCTTCATAAACCACCGTTTGGCTCCTTCTCTGAACAGGCTATTCTCTCACCTCAGAGCCAGATAAAACCTTACTATGTCCCTTTGCCTTGAATGTTCTCTTTCTGGATTTCTATGTAGCTGGTTTCTTTTTGTCATGCAGGCTTTAGCTTGCAAGTAATGAGATTACCTGTTCCCTAGAGGCCTTCCTGACCACTAATGAAATCTTCCTGACCTGGCATTTTTTAAAAATCACATTGACCTGTTTGAATGTCTTTCACAGAATGTTATCTCCATCTGACATTTTCTCATGTCTGTTGATCTGTTCCCCACTTGACTAGAACCTCCTTGAGAGTTGGGTCATTTTTTGTCCTGTGTACTATTTATCCTAGAATCTAGAACCAGGTTCTTCCCTGGAATCAGCTCAATAAATGTTTGGCAAATGAATTCATGAGAGTAAAACATCAAGTTATGTCCTGGTTCATAAACAAAGTGATCTGGGGCTAACTGCTACCTATATATTTGTTCTTGAATGTTTTCACTAATGGACTTGGGACATTAATTAATTGAGCTCCAGCTCTTAAAAAACTCATGGTGGCTAATAAAATAAAACCTGAAAATGGAAACTGTTCTTGTTTCTAACACTGATTTGTATTTTGACTCTTAACAAAGCTAAAGTCAGTTTACTTCCTTAAGTTTCTTATTTCTAATCAGGGAACTAAAAGCATTCCAGCTTGTCTCACTTGCTCATGAAAGACCCTAAGGCTATTGCTCATTTCTGATAAACAAAAGCACCTTGTCATTCATTCCCTTAATCATTCAGTCAACAACATGTATGTGCCAGGCAATGGGCAGAATGCTGGGGGTCAAATAGTAAGCTACGTTGAAATAGCCTCTGCCCTCTAAGACATTTGGTCTAGAGAGGAAGCTTCCAGATCAAGAGCTAGACATTACTAGACAGTGAAGTAAGAAGTCTGATGAAGACACATGGATGGTGACAAGACATAGGATATTAGGCCTTAGAAGTGAGCAGCCCAGACATGGCTATAGGTTAGGGAAGTTCTCTCAGTGAAAAAATGAAACTAAATACTGAAGTTCTTGGTAATTTATATGGATTTCTGCACCCTCTCCTCCCTCCTCTAGAGAAGCCACTTACTGAAATGATCAGTTTTCACAACATGAAACTCTCCATGGTTGCATCTGCCCCAGATAAAAGGCTGACTCAAACCAGAATATCATAATAACCATGTGGCTTAATTAGACATGGATATCAGGGAGTCACATGGCTCACTGGTTACACATTTTCACAACCTACTGTTAAACTCCTGCAATGTGTTCTGCATGTTCCATGACCCCTTGCAATTTGTAGAATGTATATAAGGAGAGTATTGGTTTTCTGCTACATTTATACAAATATTAGTTAGGGTAGGCTAGCTGTTGTAACAATCCCCAAATCTTGCTAGCTTTATACAACAAAGTTTAATTTCTTGCTGATGTCACACCCAAGGCAGTTTAGCTGAGATGTTCTGCTCCATGCATTTGTTCAGGGAACTAAATCCCCACTGTTTTGTAGTCCAATCATCTCCCAGAGGCCCAGGGTCCTCCACCCAATTTTCTGCACCTATCTAACAAGCAAAGGAGGAGAGAGTGTGTGGAAGACTAGAAGGAAAGATTTCAAGTCCAGGGCTGAAAGAGGATTCCATTACTTCTGTTCACATCTCATTGATCAGAACTCAGTCACAGGGTTTCACCTGACCATAAGGAATGCTGGGAAATGTAGTCTGTATACCTGGGAAGAAAAGAAAATGGGATTGGGTAAACACTTAGCATTGCTTCTGCCACAAGGGCACTTAACAGTGAGATATAACACAGAATGGGTCAATGTAGTTGAAATAAATTGGTGGAATTATGTAAACTCAACAAATCATGAGCTAAGTCTTAAATAACTGACTTTATTTTTCAATTGGTGAGTTAATCCTGCTGGAAATTTAGTCAACATTTTCTCTTCCTGGTAACAGTCAGAAACAGTTATTAATTGATGAAAACAATTTATCCATCTAATGTACAGGATGTGACTCTGAAAATGTTCAAGTATATAAAATTAGTAGAAGAAATTAATGCTTGGCCATATTCTCAAGAGCATACCTGACTCTACATCTAATAATTTACTCAAGGGATATTTATTAAATATGTCAAGTCAAATTTAATTTTGCACATTACATGTCTATATTCCAAAGTGAACACATAGAAAGCCATAATTTTTCTTGCCCTTTGAAAAAAACTCAGTATGAATAAACACACTTAAGTATGCAGAGCTCTCTGGAGATATTTATTTGTACTTAGAGAAATAAAAGTTTACAGAGGCCTTGCAATTTTCTGATGAAAGTTGCTCTCTAAGCACAAAGCAATATTTGATTTGTCTGAGCAAAATGATGGAGCAAGGTGAAAGACTGGAGATGTTGGGAAGAAGCCAAGAATTAATGATGTGGATTTGGCTGTAACTGTGCCCAAGAATTTTTCATATTGGCGGCATTGTGCTAACTTCAAAAGTAATAGTTATTAAATATACTGAGTACTTATATATCATTGACTCCTAAACAAAGCCAAAAAATAGATAGTTCCAAGGTCAAGAAATGTGTCAGCACCACACTGTTACAGATCACAAATCCAGACCACCCTCAGTATGGTTATTTGGATATGTAATGAAATAATTGACAAAAGACATTCTGAGGGCCATGACTCAAATATGTCAGCAGATCTGAATGTCTAAAGTTCATGGAGCTTGGTAGCAGAAAGGCCTGCACACATTTTTCACATTAGGGAACAGATGGAAGCTGTAATTCCCGCTATAGCTGAAGGATGCCTTGCACCCAACAGCAGCAGATAATAAGCTCATTTAGGGAGAAATTTGCCATTTTCATCCAAGAGCTCAGTGAACTTCTGCTGAACCACTCATCCAACTGTGGACAGCATGCTTCCTGGAGGGCATGAAGAGAGACTGCACCTGTTTCAAAACCCTTAAGGGTCTAGAAGAGTCATTTCAGTTTCCCCTTAGGCCTCAAATCTTACATCAGAGCCAGCGACAGGGCCATGCCTCCCCCTCACAGAATTCTGGGGAAATCAATTCCTAACCTTGGTTTCCTATTATAAATAAGTAATGCTGAATGCTTTTATGGTTTTGCAGGGGGTACAGGTGGTTAGATACTAGGTTAGGTGACACACCTCATTTTTATTTGTTCCAAAATAGTTTTTGCTCTAAATTCTCAAGCTTTAAATTGGTTTCTGAGGTGTCATTCAATGGGAAACCTAAAAGAAGGGGGGAAATATATTAAACTATTTTGGATTTGGAAAATATGCTGCTGGCTGAAAAATACATTTCCCACATATCTGATCACTCAAAAGTAGTTAAGCACTGAATCTTCAAATATGTTCTAATCTGATAAAAGTTGCGATCACATAAATTTTTAAAATATATTTTATTGATTTTCCACAGAAAGGAAGAGGGATAGAGAGCTAGAAACGTCTATGAGAGAGAAACATCGACCAGCTGCCTCTTGTACATGCCCTTGACCGGAATCAAACCTGGGACCTTTCAGTCCGCAGACCGACGCTCTATCCACTGAGCCAAACCAGTTTCGGCCATATAAAATTGCTATTCCAGTGCTGCAGATGCTAAAACATGCCACCAACACATGCAGTTGACACACATGTTGTCAGATGCTGGTGTAGACATTGACTGCAGAAGGAAGCACAGATCAACATGGTTGTGACAGAGCAGCTACTGTGCAGACACAGACCCAAATCCACAATCCACCCTGGCCAACAAGCCTGAGAATTGCATAGGTTGTTTCATTCCTGGATTTTCAGCTGCTTCCTTAATAACACCTTACTATCTTTTATGGCAGTCCCAGGAAGTCACCAGCAGACTCCACTTTCAATAAGGACTTTGTGGCAATGCTTGCTAATCAGAGTTCTCTAATAACCCTCCCCATCACACTTAGCTATTTTTTTTTAAAAAAATTAAGTTGTAGGAGCAGAGGAATGAGCTAAATGATACTTAGTAATCTTTGTATCCTAGGGCTAAATTCCAGAATAGTAGATACTAGCCACATGTGGCTATTGAGCATCTATAATAATAAAAGCATAATATTCAAATAGAGCAAACTACCGAACAGCTGAACGACCGTCTGGACGACCACATTATGACATGCACTGGTGCCAAGCCAGCCAAGGCAGGTACTGTTCCATTGGCCAGGGGACCCCAACATTGCCCCACAGTTGATCACTCCGCAAAGGAGGCCCAGGCCATCCTCTGCTGAGTGATTGATGGAGGAGCTCCACAATCCATGGCCCCAAAGAGGGAGGTCCAGGCCACCTGCCAGTGACACTGTGGTGGGTGTGTGGGGCTGGCCAGTGGGAGGGAGGCCCAGGCCAGCCAAGTGAATGCACCCCAGCCTGTTGCTGGCAGAGGGAGGTGACCGGTAGGGGGGCAGGGGGGAAGTGCTGCACAGATGGCAAGCAGTGTTAGTAGTGGGGACAAGGCCAGTTTATGGCAGCTGGGAGAAGAAAAGCCCCAGAAAGTCCTTGATGGCCCATTAGGCCTAGGGACCCTACCTGAGGGGTCCCAGAATGTGAGAGGGCACAGGCCTGGCTGAGAGACACCCTCCCCCCACTTCCGCACCAGGATTCTAGGTTGAAATAAAACTAAAAGTACTGAGAAATGGAATTTTAAAATTCTATTTTATTTTAATCAGTTAAGTTTAAATTTAATATTTTATTGATTTTTTACAGAGAGGAAGGGAGAGGGATAGAAGGGATAGATAGCTAGAAACATCGATGAGAAACATTGACCAGCTGCCTCCTGCACACCCCTCACCGGGGATGTGCCTGCAACCAATGTACATGCCCTTGACCGGAATCGAACCTGGGACCCTTCAGTGTGCAAACCAAAGCTCAATTCACTGAGCCAAACCGGTTTCAGCTAGTTAAGTTTAAATTTAAAAGCTGCTGTTAAATTCAATTATTGGAAAAGTTCTAAACACATTTGGAAGAGCTTAGATATGTGACTCTACCTTTTCAACTGTAAATTTTGTGAAATCTAGACACAGATCAGCTATTTCTGAAGAAAATGTAGCATTTGAATTTAGATGTGCTGTAAGTATACAATGCACATCTGATTTAGAAAACTTAGTACAAAAAATATGAAGTGATAATTTTAAAATATTGGTTATGCTCTGAAATGGTAATAGTTTGGATACATCAGGCTAAAATACAGTGTTAAAATTAATATCACTTTTTAGTACTTATTAAATTTGAGCACAGCATATCTTGAAGATATTCTAGGTTTAATTCGAGACAACTACAATAAAGCAAATATTGTAATAAAGCAAATTATACAAAATTTCGTTTCCCAGTGCATATGAATGTTAGGTTTACACTACATTGTAGTCTATTAAGTATGCAATAACATTGTGTCTAAAAAAACAATGTACATAACTTAATCAAAAAGACTTTATTGCTACAAAATGCTAACCACTATCTGTGCCTATGAGAAAAATGGCGACAATCAACTTGATTGATATAAGGTTGCCACAAAACTTGCAGTTGTAAAAACTGCAATAAAGTGAAGTTCACTAAAACCAGGTATGCCTGTACATTTGTGGCTAACACTGTATTTCTACGGGACAGTGCCACCAGAGTAAAAGGAGCCTCACACAGACAGGTACCAGCTACCTGCTTCCCAAGTTCTTGCTACAGATGCACATACATAGAGTTCCCCGTCCAATGTATAAAATAACAAATGGCCAAGACTGGTTTGGCTCAGTGGATAGAGCGTCGGTCTGCGGACTGAGGGGTCCCGTGTTTGATTCCAGTCAAGGGCATGTACATTGGTTGCAGGCACATCCCCAGTAGGGGGTGTGCAGGAGGCAGCTGGTCGATGTTTCTCTCTCATCGACGTTTCTAGCTCTCTATCCCTCTCCCTTCCTCTCTGTGGAAAATCAATAAAATATATTAAAAAAAAATAACAAATGGCAACTGAACACCTAGTGCCGAGATCTTAGAAGAGGTGGCATCACCCAGCCACTGAGGATTATGTCAAAAATGACAGTGTCATTGACTTGACTTGTCCTTTGAATAACTGTGGACAAATGAATCCCTTCTTCTGTCCTACAGCAGTAGCTGCTAACCTCTCTTTACCGCCAACAAATGGATAGCATTCACTCAGTTCAATTATTGAGCTCTCCTAAGTGTCAGGCCAACTGCTAGGTTGTCATAGCAGGGCCCAGAGACAAATGAGATATCATCCCTGGGCTCAAAGGACTTGCCATCTAGCATATACTTAACTAGTTTCCTAGTTAGTTAATTATTTCAGACTGAAATAAATGGTGAAATTGAGTTCACAATAAAGGCTCCAGAAGTATTGTGTAAAGAGTGATGAGTTGGAGGTAAGGGTAGTTTCCATGCATTGACACATAAGATAAACCATAATAGATAAGGAGGATTTTATCAGTGGAGAAGGGGGAGGAAGCATTGCAGATGGTGGAAACAGCCAGTGGCAAGAAAAGGATGTAGGTATGTGCATGGTGTTTCAGGAATGGTACAGGAAGCACAAGGAAGGAAGTCCTATCAGATGAAGTTGGAAAAGTTCAAAGAGACCAGATGATGAAGAACCAGGAATGCCAGATGAATCAGTTGGAACTGGTGTGGTTTTAGAAGACAGGAGTGACAGGCTCATGGAGACCATGACAAAATGTCAAAAGCCTGCCCTGAGATGAGGGAACAGAAATGCTAAAGAAGGGGCATATGAAAAAGGAATTGTGGAGGAATGAATATTAGGCTATGGGGCCAATGAGAGAAAAGAAGATTGAGTTAATAGTTTTGTCCTTAAGCATAATGGGAGAACACAGAAGGAAGAGTGGATTTGATATGATATGGTGTATTTAAAAAATAGCACTGCAAATTCTTTGGAAGAAGGCCTGGATTACCCTAAGACCCTGATAACAGACCCACAGGCCCTTGTATGCCTAATGCTACATTTGGCTATTACTAAAAACCTTTATCACACAAAGATGGGAAATTGCCAAGCCAGTGGGAGGGGAGATCTTCATTTTGGGATTTCCTGAGTTCATTTTCAAACATGAGATAACATGAGTGTAGATTGTTGACACTTAATACATAAAACATTGGAAAGGAAACAAACACATATTAAGCATGGGTTCTGGAGTCCTAACAATACACCTATAATCAGTTAAAAGTCAAAGCTGTATGCTTAGAAAATGTAACCTGCTGCGATGAAAGGATTTTGTAATTTTTGAGGGGTCAAAATTATCCGAAGGTTTGCTTGTACAAGTGGAACAGACACCAATCGCTCTAACACCCCCTCCCCCACAGCAACAAGAGCTCAGGTTTCAAAAGCAAGCTTTTTGCTTAGCCCTCAGGCTGAGGTTCTGTGGTTTCAGATTGGTTTTGGCTTCAAGAAAAGGCAAGTCTTTCCTTCTGCTCTCTGAACTAATTCCAGCATTTAAGGCTGAGCCTTGTGGCCCCTTGTCTGCTGACCATGTGGGGAGCTTCAAAGTCTTTTAGATGTGATTATTTGTTCTGTCAACAGCTCTGTGCCTCTGAAAAGGGAGGGCCACTACCTACAGCTATCACTCATCTGCTCTCTCTCTCTCCATATCATTTCTTAACAATGCAAACCTTCTTCTATAGAAAGCTCAGCATTTTAACACCACCTCCCCACCCCAATTGATACTAAGTGATACCAGGCACCTCTTTTAATCTCACAAGAATAAACCAAACACTGTATTTCTGATCCCATCCCCCAAAAGAAGTGTATATTGACTAAAATGTTTACTAGTAGATTACCCATAAACCCATTCATTCATTCCATTTCACAGGAGCTGATGGATCTAAAGCTTCTTTATATTTTGTCCATTATTTTTAGTTGTCTTCAATAGACTCATTGGTCAGAATGATCCACTCAGCCATTATCCAAGGTGCAAGTCCTTAGAGCTTAACTGCACTCTTCAGTATTCATCCGGGTGCCACAGTCAATTGACATTTCTTTAAAAGTCCATCTCAAGGCCGAAGCCGGTTTGGCTCAGTGGTAGAGCATCGGTCTGCGGACTGAAGGGTCCTAGGTTCGATTCCGGTCAAGGGCATGTACATTGGTTGCGGGCACATCTCCGGTAGGGGGTGTGCAGGAGGCAGCTGGTCCATGTTTCTCTCACATCGACGTTTCTAGCTCTCTATCTCTCTCCCTTCCTCTCTGTAAAATATCGATAAAATGTATTTTTTTAAAAAATAAAAGTCCATCTCAAGAGGAACCAAGTGAATGTACTGTGAAGAGGAAGGGTTGTTCTCTTATAGGGAATTATGAAAAAAGAAGTGGAGGTGTGCTGAAAACACAAAACTGGGTTGAAGTCAGGCACCAGGGATTGTGTTTTCCCTCTTGCTGTCATTAGGTGTTCCTTCATAAACTCAGTTTCTCAAGCTCTAAAAGGGGAGCCCAAAAATGCTGCTTTCATCACAGCCAAAGTCAGAAGGAAAAAAGCTCTTGTTCAAAACATTATGACAGTCAGAACAAGTAGAAGGTCTAAAGGAAATGAAGCCAGGCTCCACAAATAAACCAATTTTGGAGGAGTTATTACTTTTAGTAAAAATAGCCATTCAGATATTGAACCTGGAACTTGGAAGCACTGGAATACCACAGGAAAGATGGAGAGTGAGGCTTCCCCCTCCCCGCTCACTTCCCTCTTTTTTTAAAAAAAATATATTTTTTAATTGATTTTTTTTACAGAGAGGAAGAGAGAGAGTTAGAAACATCAATGAGAGAGAATCATCGATCAGCTGCCTCTTGAACACCCCCCTACTGGGGATGTGCCCTCAACCAAGATACATGCCCTTGACTGGAATTGAACCTGGGACCCTTCAGTCCGCAGGCCTATGCTCTATCCACTGAGCCAAACTGGTTTTGGCATCTCACTTCCCTCTTAGCAAGAGTACTTTTTTTTGTGCAATTATTATTGCATCATTACTATGAAATGTGTGGAAGAGTGGTTACTTTTGAAAAACAATCAATCTATATAGCTTACCTATTATGCACAGGCAGCTGAGAGTATGTAATCTAGTTTGGGAGATAAGACATGCACATAGGGGGGGGAAATGATTGGAAGGCTGTGTTTGAGGGTAACCAAGGGAGTGGTACAGACAGTTAGAGCTGTAATTGAAGGAGAGATCATTTCCAGCTGTGGGAGCCAGGGCTGGCCTGGAGAGAAGAGAATTTGAATGGGTAGAGAAGAGGAGGAAGGCACACAAAGCATAGGAAGCAATGCCCCAGAAATAGGAAGATTCTAGGTATTTCTGGGGTACAATGGAGAATATCACAGTAATCTGAGCATAAAGTAATATGAATCTACTTTCTCATCTGTCAATAGGGCTAATAATGACCTTCCTCGGTTGATCACTGTGAGGATTAAATGTGTTCATGTATAGAAAGTGCTTTGCATGCAGTCTGGAACAGAAAGAACACTCAACAAATTTCTGGGCAGTACAGCAGTGGCAACTAAAAAGAGAAAAGAAGACTGGGAAAGATGTTTCCAAGGGACCCATCAGGATCGCATTGTACATGGAGAAGAAAACAGGGGACAGCAAAGGTGGGTCTGATATTTGGGGTCTTGGAAGTGGGAACAGGGAGGGATGACTGGCAGAACCTGGGAGAAGGGGTAGGAGAGACCATGCTTCAAACATGTGGTGTTTAACGTGCCAGAAGGCAGTGTTTGTATTTCAACAAGATGAACAATCATGTTTTTACAATAATAAAAAGCACCTAAAAATTCAAGGGGAATTTTAAAAAAGTAAGTGAAGGAAAGGAGGGCATTATATATATATATATATATATATATATATATATATATATATATTAGTATTAGTATTAAATAAAAAATTGAAAAATTAAAAAAAAAATCATGGGGAAATACACAAAGTAAATTTGGTGTCTGAAACCACCTGGGTCCAATTCCTGCTATTTGTTCCAGTTAGGCGATGCTGAGTCCTTTAGAAAAACTGGGCTTGTCTGTTTGAAAATTTTCATATTAAAATGCCAGGCAGAAATAATCCTAGAAGAAACTGTTGTTGAATCTCATTGGCCAACCAAGCATGTATGCTTTCCCAAAAAGTTAGATTCTAGTTTACTTCAAATGCACAGGATCTAAACAGCAACTGAGATTTACATTTGCTTTCCTGACAGTTTTCTAACTGGCTGTGTCTATACTCCCTAAGAACATAGAAATCTAACAAGGTCCACAGCATGAATGGCTGGATAGCCTGGGTTTAAAGACTCTGACTTTCACTGCCAATAAGACATACTCTACATATTTAGAAGGAAACAAAGAGAGGACTCTCTGCTGGTAAAAACAATAGTTCCTAACTTAACCACCTGATAAAGACTCTCTCAACTCTTCTTCTGAGAATTTGGCTCTAGTTTGCATAAAATATGGGAAGTTTGAGAGTTTTGCCCTAAAATCTTCCCTAAATTCCCAATGAATGGGAATTTAAAATTGCTAAGCCAATTTTATTGTGAAAAATCCAAGCAAGTTTCCATTAGGTAACAAGAAAAACTTGTAAAGATGTCTTTTTCCCATTGACAGTTCTTCTGTCCTTTAGAAAACAAACAGGACATCAATGGGAGGGCTAAAAGCTGAAGGCTATCTAAAATCAGTTTGCCCACTGATTCTAGCTCCTTATGTGCCTCACTACAGGCACATACTTAGGCCTGAATGCAAGAGAGGTGCCTCTAGAACAAGGGAAAGGAAAATGGAGGGTGGGAAGGAATCTAATGAATTATGCGAGTTGCCCAGGCCTTCTATTGTGTCCCTCATATAAATGGAAGTCTGGAATTAGTTCTTAAATCTGACAATGTGCCTAATGACAGGATATGGTTTGAGATCAAATAACCAACCAAAACAAGGGGTCTGTTTCACCTCAGCCACTCAGCATTTTGCTTTTATCTCCCCTATTTGTTTCATGATAACTTTCAAAGGAGTTGACTGATGCTGATCAAATGCGGGGCATGGCTAAAGGGTTTCAAGATACATCTTAAGCTCAATTTGTGGTTCCGCCAGCCATCCTGAAACAAAACAGTAGCCCGTAAAAGTTTCTAAATGGGCATATCTGCTGTAATCTTTAGCAGACTTCACCGAAGTTCATACATGAGTAGTGGTTACAGATCTATGTGATTACACAGAGTGAAGTTTGCGGATCACAGACCCAGGAAGGTATCTAAATTCACTGCATACAATGACTTCTCACAGCCTGGCCAGAGGCAAGTGTTATCTCTGCCTAGACAACGGGGAATAAAAGCCTTAATAAAGAGGGACAAAGTTACATTACTTTGGCTATATCCTGTGAATGATTCATGAGAGCAACAGTTCAATAGATATAGAATCCAACCCAGTAAAACAAGTAAAGCTCCAGTAGCTAAATGTTGAAACAGGCTTTTCAAGAAGCAATACAGCCACAAATGGACAAATTTGTACGTCAGAGGAGAAAATGTTCTGTCTGACATGTTGGAATGAAGTCTTTATCATGGTGGCTCCAAAAGATGGCTTGGAGCAGTGGTTCTCAACCTTTCTAATACCATGACCCTTTAATACAGTTCCTCATGTTGTGGTGACAACCAACCATAAAATTAGTTTTGTTGCCACTTCATAACTGTAATGTTGCTACTGTTAATGAATCGCAATGTAAACATCTCTACAGCAGCGGTTCTCAACCTGTGGGTCGACCCACAGGTTGAGAATCGCTAGCAGGGTGGCCTAAGACCATCGGAAAACACAGATATTTACATTATGATTCATAACAGTAGCAAAATTTACAGTTATGAAGTAGCAATGAAAATAATTTTATGGTTGGGGGTCACCACAACATGAGGAACTGTATTAAAGGGCCGCAGCATTAGAAAGGTTGAAATGGCTTGGAGAAATGTTAAACTCTCCGCATCTCCATCAGACTCCTACAAAACCCAGCAAAATGAAAAACAATAATTCTGCTTCTATAAACCCATTTAAGTATCCTTCTGAATGAGAACAAATATGTAGCTATGCATTTTCATTAGTCGTGCTTGGTTTGTTTCACTCTGTGATCAGCCCTTGGCAGTGGATGACAACACTCATGTAGGAAGTAAAGAATTGTGTTTTGATAATATTCCTGTAATAATGTATTTTATTTTTGTTCTTTCTCCTTGTCCCATTTTTATAGACATACAATATGCAATTCTATTAAAAGCAATAAACATCCTATGCATATAACATCCAGAGAAGCCCCTTCCAGCCAAGCTTTAGGTCCTTCTTAAGTAGAAACTCTGCAGCCACCATGGGACCTGGATTATTTGATTGTATAATAAATGAGGAAAGTCAACAGAATATAACAGATCATTAACAACTCAAAAAGAACTGATAGGGAAAAGTCGTTATGCCCATCAGGACTGGAATAACATGTTGAAGGATTTCCAATTATGTTCTGGAGCAAGCACCTCAAAAGTCTCCCGTCTAGAGCTGAGCATTTCATTTTCATCCAAGGCCACTACAACTTAGCTAAGAATATCCACTTCCACCAGGTCCACTGGGCTTGAATCCTCAGAATCATCCTCATCTCCTCCCTGTCTTCCAAATCCAATAACCAATTGCTGTTGATCCTATCTTGCTATGGCACTCAACGCCATCCATTCCTTTCTTCCCATTGCCTCAGCTATTGCCAGAGGCCAATGGTCCCCATTAATTTTCATGTTAACTGTTGCCTCCTCACTGGATTTCCTGACACTGGTCTATTTGTCCCCTCTGGTCACTCGGTCACATGGCTCTAGAAGGCATCTTTCTTCAAATCAAACCCCACCATCACTTACGATGCTAAAATAAATTTTACTGACTTTCTGTTGCTTACATAATTAAATCTACTTTCTGGCATGGCATGCATTCAAAGCACTTCCAAATATAACACCAAAATAGAGTCCCCACTTAATCTATTGTACCACCTCCCCAACAACAACAACTCAAACTCTATGCTCCAAAAATACTTTGTACCTGTAGTTCTGCTTTCTGATATTTTATCCCTTTAGCTTCCCACTTACTGCATGGTCTGCCTAACGGGCCCTATGTCCTGGTGAACCTCTACTCATCTTTCAAGAGCCAGATCAAATAGCACTTTCTTCAAACTTCCCTGATACCCCCATGTCAAAGTAATGATTTCCTCCTCTGGCCTCCCACAGCTTTTTATAAACACTTGCATTTTAGCATTGGCTCAAGCTTTTCCATAAGGTAATTGCTTGTTTGGATATCTGTCTCTCTCACAGTCTAACTCAATTTGGTGTTAAATAAATCAATGATGGGGTGACTCACTGAAATAATTTCATTTCCTGGAGCCTTGGCACAGCCCAGAAGCTCAGTGATGATATTCATAATACTTAATAACTGTATGGCATGGGCAATGACCAATCCAATAGATTCCTGGCTGGGCTGGTGCATCCCAACTGCACCTTGGCCATAGCCCAATGGTCAGGGTTTCAGCGAAGGGTGCTCCATATCTGATTTTGTCTTTAAAAACTGCTCAGGTTTCAAGCTGATTAGGTCAGTTAGGGCCCAAGGTTTTGGGTACTGTTTGTTAAATCCTTTAGGATCCAAGAAATTTCCCTGAGTATAGTCAGCAGATTTTTTTTAAGTTATTATCATAATTATTTTTAGAAAGTCTGGAGCCAAGAAGGTGAACAGTAGCTAATTGTGAGATTACTCTGTAGTGACAAGGGCTTCAACACACACACACACACACACACACACACACACACACACACACACACTTTAAAAAAAGTCTTTTCATTGTCTCTGCAGTCACAGTGTAACTGCACAAAGCAGGCTTTCATTTGTGTCTCCCTCTCTCTGGGAAGCCAGTCCAGAGAGTAAAAGATATCTTAATGTTCTCTTTCAAGGCTGTTGAGATGTAGAAACAAAGATTGGTAGGATGCTACAATATCAGCCTTTCTTTTACTCCCCTCCTGCCCTTTCTCTTACATTCTACTTGCCTTAAAAAAACAACATGATTTTTAAGCAGCTTGTGTTTTATTTAGCTACCTGGAAACGTGTTCAAAGTAAGCAACGGTGGGAAGAAATTCAACTCTGAAGAGAAAGGCTGAATGAATATGGGGGCTTGCAGCCCACGTTAATGGATTTAAGTTTAATTTGACAGTGAACATTTGAAAGCTATAGCTATGGTCACCTTTTTGTAGTGAAATTTAGAAACTTAGAATAACCTAGACCAAGTTGGGAAGAGAGGTCTTAATGCCATGTTCAGGATAGGAAAGTCATAGGACTGTGCGATCCACTACAGAAGCCATTAGCTACATGTAGCTATTTATAGTTAAATTTTAATTAAATACAATTTAAAATTCAGTTTCTTTGTCACACGAACCACACTTCAAGTGTTCAATAGCCACATATTACTAGGAGCTACCCTATTGAATAGCAGAAAGTTATATTGGGTGATGTTATCAGTGATTAGACTTTGGTGGATGGTGGTGTGGCAAGGTCATGCTAGAAAACAGAAAATTCCTTATGGGGGAGTAACAGAAAATCCTGGAACATTTCTTCTTCCTCCTGTTTCCCTGCTTTTCTGTGTATTTTTCTATCCCATGTTCTCCTCTTTGTTGTCTTTGTGGATGAGAGAATGTGATCAGGATATACACCAAGATGGAATCTCTTTAAGGGAAGGCAGTTGGGGCCCTTTTGTTCGCTGAACCTTTCACAGAGACCACACTGTTTAAGAATAGGTGCTTAGTAATTGCTAGATGGACGAGTGATTCCAATGTGATGGGGTGTCTCTTCTTCCCTCTGTGAAGCAGGAAACTAAAACATCTTCTGCTTCCTGCTTAGTCATTGGGAACCTGCTATATGTATCTATCAAGTATACCAAGGATCACTAGGGAACTCTTAAACAGCCTCAACCCTCAACTCCCTGAGGCTGGACAAAATCCTGCCTTCATTATGACACTCAGAGGGAAATCTAAGGGTTAAAAACCTTGACTCTCTGGGTCTACCACTTACCAGTATGAGCTCTGTGGTCCTGGGGGAAGTCATTTAACATGTTTTGTGCCTCAGTTGCCTCATATTTAAAATGGGGATAATAGATAATAGTCCCTACCTTATAGGGTGACTGTTTAGATGTAAATAAATGTAAAGCACTTGGAGCAATTCTGTGCTCATAAGTGCTCAGTAAATGTTAGTATTGAACTTCTACTGCCAAGCCCATCCTGGTATCTGAGGAGTCTCAGTATGAACTGTTACCAGTGAGCCCACAAAAAGCAGCAGAGCTGACTATACTGAATAAAACGAAACTCTGAAAAGCTGTTCCAGTCATCTGAAGCATGTATGTTAGCAGGCTTCTAGGAGTGTGAGTTATTTGAGAGATTTCAAAGCAGAATGAGCCACTCCATAAACAGGAAACATAAAACTTATTAAAACTGAGAGTGGGGATCCTTTTCAGCCCTTCCAACTAATCACTTTTGTTCAAGGAAAATAAATCAACAGGGTCGTTTTTAATGGAAATAGATTCTGAATATCTTCCGAGGACAGAGAAATGAATTACTGCAATCTGAGATGTGAAGGGCTAGACCAGCATGGGTTCTGAAACTTGACAGAAAACATATCACATCAGGCCCATCAAGGGCAGAGAGCATGCCCACCTTCATGTGACTCTAAGGATTACCAGAGGCTTTTGTTGGTTCAAAAAACATTCTGACTTCCAAGACTACCGTAGGCCACCATTGGTGTGAGTCTATTCAGAAGGAAACTGGTTAGAAACCACCACTGGACGGCAGGACAGCTTCAGGCATTCCCCCTCTGTGATGGTCCTTACAGGACCCCACGTGCTGACCCCACCTCTGGCCCCCTAAGTGGCAACTCATGTGCAGACAGACAAGAGGCACATCAAATAATACAGGATCCATCTTGGCTTAGAAGTTGCTTGGACTTAATATCTCTTGTAAGCAACTATAGTTTCCAGGGGCACCAGAAGGGACATGCCAGTACCAAGAGTCCCACATTCAGGGAAGCCCAAAGCTATAGTGTTCTACCAGCTATTCAGATTCATTTACAATCCTGATGCACTAGAAGCAATCTACCAATCAGGTAATTTTTACTATAAGCAATATTGTCTGGTAACACAGGTGACATTCAATCTCCACTAGGTTTCCAGGGCAACAGAGCTAGAAAAGATTTCCACAAAGAAGGGGAAAGGGTTAAGCTAGCCTTTTACCCACTGTGATGAACTTTTCTTTTTAAATATATTTTTTATTGATTTCAGAGGAAGGGAGAAGGAAAAATAGATAGAAACAACAAAATGAGAGAGAATTATCAATTGGTTGCCTCCTGCACACTCTACACTGGGGACTGAGCTTATTATCTGGGCATGTGCCCTGGCCAGAAATAGAACCATGACTTCTTGGTTCTTAGGTCGATGCTCAACCACTGAGCCACACTGACTGGGCAGTGATTAACTTTTCCATAGAAGGGGGCTTGCCAGTCCCTGCTAACAATTCAGGGACAAGATGGAATGCAGAAAATTTGGACCCCAACTCAGGTCTAAGGGCAAAGGGTGACCAACAGATATTCTAAGAGAGATAGGGTTTTCTTGACAATGAATGATTAGGATTGGGATTAGGGCTAGTCCTGTGAGGGAAAGACCATGAGCCAAAGGTCTTTAGGACTTCCATACTATAGGATCTGAGATGGCTGACTCATGGTAAGAAAGCATCACGATTCATACCTCAGAGAAAACATGAACCTAAAAAAAAGAAGAAGAGGACATCAAAGTTAACCAAACTACTCACTGACCTGCAGTTAAGGGACTTAACTAAGTTCCCTGACTTACCATTTGCTTGAAGTATGCACTTCCCTAACATGTGGCACAGTACCTTATCATTTTGTTCCATGTAAGCAAGCTGTTTCCTCTCACTCAAGAAAGCAAATAAAAATGAGATGAAAATGAACTATAGCCTTAAATCCACACTAATTTTTATTTTTAAAAATTTCCCAAATGCCTGTCATTAATAACAAAGTACTTGAGACTTACAACTTGGGCTTACAATGGACACACTAATGTGTTAGGACTTGTGTCTGAGAACCAATGTCTCATTATATCAGCATAGGAGCATAGAGAATATCCCTTGTGTTGCCTTCAAAGCTCACCTCAAAATAGAACCAAACAGGCTTTCATCTTTCTCAAGTCAAACTGGGAGACATCAGGTACCTCCTGTCTCAACATGCATGGCTCTTGAGTATTTTATTGGGGTCAAGCTACAGTTCTGAGATACCCAAGATGAACCGGTTCTGGCATTTCTTTACTCGAGTTGGTCACTTATCTACTGTAAAGGATCCCACATCTTTAGGATGCATTTCATATTATCATATGACCTTAGGCAAAGATTAACCAGGATCAGTTGGTACGTGGCTTAACTCAAGCTTAGAGAAAGCATTCATTTCTCCAAGCTTGAGGAGAAAGCATCTATTCACCCAACAATCAAGTATCAAACACTTCTTCGAAATGCTGGTGAGGATGGCTTCTATGAGTCATCATGGAGTTTCTGGCCTGCCTCAAGGAATGCATGACCTTGCTTATTCAAATACCTGATGATTCCCTTTCCCCCACTTCTACCTCCCTTTCTTCCACTAAGAAGTCACAGAAAATCTTTATTGCTATAGGCATAGCCTATCTACTCTGGAAAGGATCACTCTTGCAGAAAGTTGATTTCTAAAATAGCATCTCCTAAAATGTGTTTCTTGGAACCCAAGACACTTACTTGCATTACTAGAGTTCTATAGTCAAATGAATTTGGGAACTACTGCATATTTACTGTCTTTTAGAGAGTCACATTGTACTTCAGGATATTAAAGGCTCTGATAGTTTCTACAATAAACACTTTTTTAAAAGTGCATCCAATTTTCTCATACCTTCTTGACCACAGATATGTGGATGTGTGACCTACTAATGGCATACCAATATTCCGAGGAACCCACAGATACACTTAACTAAAACAATATACCCAATCGCATGTCTCTCACTTGATATAAATATCCCATATCTGGATATATATTTACGAACATATATTTGTACATACACAAAATGTGTTATTTTATATTTGTATACTATTGTTAACTTCACCAATATCTTTTAACTCAATTATTAAAATAATATTAATAATACTAGAGGCCCAGCACACATGAAATCATGCAGGAGTACCTGGCTTCTGCTTGCCTCAGCTGGCCGCCCCGCCCATCACCCCTCATAGCTCTCCGCTGCTAGCAGCTATTGTCCCACCTGCCCGCCGCAAGAGCCGCTGCTCATTTGGATGTGATGGCATCATGGCATGACGGCCATGGGCCTTTTATATAAGAGATTTCATCATCAGGTCAGAAATATTGTCTAAGTGATGTTCTTAAGGTCCTGGAGTAGGATGCTGTGGGGTAGAGATAATAGGTGATTGAAGAGGCAAATTCATGGCCCTCAAGGAGTCTATAGTCTTCTCTGAGTTGTGATTGAAACCAAGCCATTCTTTTCCCTCTTGGGCTATGGGTCCCAGGGGTTTGAGAAAAGAAATTTCTAGTATCTTATTAAAATGTATCCCTCTCATTCTCACTCTAGTTTTGGGTGCCAAGCAGAGTTAGACCTAAAGAGGGAGGCTTAATGACTTAGCCATGAAAGAAGTAACATTAGGATAGTGTTGAGCCATGGTGTGAAGTCACAGAAATATATTTTAGCATTTATAAATATATTTTATTATGTTCTTTGTTTGAGCTATTAATAATGGGAATGCGAATGACTGAATAAATGTCTAATTGTATAGTAGGTTTGGCAGACATTCGTGAGATGCTATGGACTCTGGAAAGAGAAAAAATAAGAAAGCAAATTCCTTTTGTTCTATTTTTTGAGCTCTGAAATATTTTGGAGAGAAGTTTGAAATGGTTACAAGTATCAATTCAATGTCCCCAAATGAAGCCAGCATGTTTTGTCTGAGACTACTCTGGCACGTTGCCAACATATTTCATGTATCCTGCTCTTCAGAAAGAAAGAAAATATTTTATCTTGATTTTAAAGCCCCCGAGTCTGCAATCACTGTTGCTAAATTCCTCAGAAAAGAAATGTAAGTATATGTGCAAATGTATGTAAGAATGGAAATTAAAAGTTTAATCAGTTTGTCATGTTAACAGTAGCTGGGTTATTGCCAAATAGCCTTATGTCCTAAACCCCACCACCACCCCTGAAACACAGAAGAGACCACACTTAAAGAAATGTAAAGAGTTTTCTGTTTGAACTTTTTTCTTTCCTTAAACACTGTTCTCAGAGAGAGAAAGGTAAAAGCTGACATGCTTAGCAAGCAGCAGGGAACTTATAGCATCCATGCTAGGCCACTCCATATCACTTTCATGCAAGCCCATAGATACCTCACCAAGACATAGCTAATCTGTAGCAAATACACTACCTTTTTCTAGTAGTGTCTCACCACGAAGAGTCTACTTTGTTAAAGTGTACTGGGCCATCTCCAATTAAGCAATTTGCCTTTTTTTTTCCACAGAGGCTTACTTACCTGAACCCAGTTTCTTATGAATGACAGGAGGCATCTTTAGTTACCACCAAAGACCAAAGGCCCAGTGGAAGAAAACAGTGCTCTTCGTCCCTTCTCTCTCTTACCAATTCTCAGTATTTAGATTGCTTTCTTGAGAAGTCTCTAAAATGATTTTGAGATTACCCCTTAGTGCATCAAGGAACACCTTATGAATCACATAGGTTTCATTCTCTAGGTGTGTGTGTGTGATCAGTTACTTAGGAACCCTAGCTTTCATCATGCAGAAGGGGGAATTGTGTTTGCTGTCCTAGCCAATAGCTATGAAGTCCCCAGGGGACTTGGTTTCTGGTCCTGCTTCCTACCTGTCAAGCAGGGGTTCCTCACATTTGCAATTTAAAGTCCAATTTATATGAGAACCAATGGAAAGCAACTCTCAAATTTAAATAACAGCAGTTGGATATTTGATTTGTGTTTTTAAACAAGCTTTGTTGCTCACCGAAACCGGTTTGGCTCAGTGGCTAGAGCGTCGGCCTGCGGACTGAAGGGTCCCAGGTTTGATTCCGGGCAAGGGCATGTACATTGGTTGTGGGGTATGCAGGAGGCAGCTGGTCTATGTTTCTAGCTCTCTATCTCTCTCCCTTCCATTCTGTAAAATACCAATAAAATATATTTTTTTAAAAAAAATAAGCTTTGTTACTTTAAACAGTGACTTAAAGCCTCTGAGTTTAAATCTCCTTTTATGTTAAAGAAGTTGATCCCTCTCACAGTGCTAAAAAGAACATTTGGCTTGTTGCTCTTTTCCCAGAGTATGAGGGTGAGGTCAGTTGAAGCACCAGTTAACAGCAAACCCTTAAAAAAAACACACACACAAGAACTTGTGATCCTCCCAGGCTTAAATATTTCTGTGTTATCATTTGCAGACTGTGCTCCTTAAAACACTTAAAAATCTGAGATTGCCAGTGTGCAGGCAAATTCAATGAGTTTTGAAGCAAGATTTACTAAGATACTATAGAAATATCTTTTAAAGTTCTATAATGTTCTCCGTCCTCATCCAATAATTATGTAATTTTAGGACAACTGCTCTTTTCCATCATCAAATACATTTATCTTAATTTAAGACGTATAAGCTGCCCATTGTAAACAATTCTGCTATGCTTGGGATCTTTTAGTATTTTCATTCTCTGTTTATTCTTTATTTTGATAGGGAACTAAAGTTCATTTTCTGGCCTATAGTTGCCAATATTGTGCTTTCCACCTGCCCCATGAGAGACAAATGCTCTGGAGAGTTATGTCTCCATTTACCAACCTTCCTACTTCTCCATGATTTTTCAAAACATAATTGGCGAGAGACAGGGGCCTATTGCTCTACTTCACCAAGCTATTCATCCATCAGATCTGTTGAGTCTACAAGTTTGGGTTTTCCAAGGAGCTTGAAAAACTCTATACCCTTCCTCTCTTCCAAGGCCTGCCACCACCTCCCAAGGTTTTACCACCTCTTAATTAGTTGCAACACTAGATCCCGCAATGGTATCCCAAGTGTTTCCACAAGAATTTATTATTGACCTACTTTCTCTCTCGTTTCTTTACACTTCCCTGTATCCTCAAGCCAGACTGACAAATTGCTTGTTTTAAAGTCCCTCTATTTGTTTCTTGAGGTTTGATCTTGGCATTTACTATTTGATGACTGGTACTTTTACCTTGGGGTCCATCATGCCAGATAATATACCTGTCTAGAACACAAGGTATCAAGATTTAAGAGACACTTTTGGCCTCCATCCCCAAAGGTTTGATTCTTATCTTTTTTAATTATAATAAAAAACTTGTAAGCTCCTACTCATACTCCTGTTTTTTTTTTCTCTTTCCCTATTTTATCCTCTACCTCCTTTCCTTCCTTTCTCCTCCCCTCTCCATTCACTCATTTCTCTCTTTCTAAATTCCACCTCTCTATGAATAGAGTCTGAACAATACCAGACAGCTGAGATCTACTGGAAAATACTAAAAATAATTGCCTTTTGTTATTAAAGTCAGGATTGGGGTTGCTGCTCCCTCCCAGGAATTTGTAGTTTCCTGCAGGGATTCAGAGGTCTGTACCCCAGTGCTTTTTTTAAGAACACGAAGGCTATTTCAATAAACATGCCACTAAATTGATGGCGTTGTCTTAAATTAATGTGTATTGTCTCTTGTCCCATTTAGCTCTGACCGCTGCTTTCCTGGAATTTGCCATTGGAATATTTTACACACTGATCTTTTCCTGCTGTGCTCCACACCCTCTTTTGACATTCAAGTTCCTTTTGAGATTCCAAGGGGATCAAGAGCCCCAACTCGCTCTTTGTCTCAGTTTCCTTACCCACTAGGGACCAGCTGCATCATTTATGTTTTCCAGTGCAATCTCTTCTAGTCAAGGTCTTGGGAAACCTAATTCAAGAGTCATTCTCCTTAGAACTCTGGTATAAACAGACTGTCATTTTGCCGAGGAGCCTTTATTTTATGAAAGTACAACATTAACTAAACAAGTGTCTTAGTACTAGATGCCCAATTCAGAAAATGAGATGCCCCTGGATTTAAAAGATTACAGGCATTATTTACTGGGCTTGCATTTCTATGTCTAGAACATAGGTTATCAGGATTTAAGAAACACTCTTAGCCTCGAACCACAGAGGTTTTGATTCTTAGTGTAGCATGGGGTTCAAGAGCTGGCATTTTAACAGGAGCCCAATGTGCTTCTTTTAAAAAAATGTATTAGTTTTTTTGTTTTTGTTTTTTTTTAAAGAGTGGAAGAAAGAGGGATAGAGAGTTAGAAACATCAATGAGAGAGAAACATTTATCAACTAACTCTTGCACACCCCCTACTGGGGATGTGCCCGCAACCAAGGTACATGCCCTTGACCGGAATTGAACCTGGGACCCTTCAGTCTGCAGGCCGACGCTCTATCCACTGAGCTAAACTGGTTAGGGCCCAGTGTGCTTCTTTGGGACACAATTGGAGAATCCCTGATCAAGGATGATGATGGTAGAGGTTTACACCAGGCACCTACTCCCTGAATCATCTGGTGGGTTTGACTTTAACAAGCAACGGATTGCATTAGAGCAATGATTTTCAACTTATATGCTGTGTGAGAGGCACACTGGCATGCCACAACAATTTTTAAATATGTAATACCTGACTATTTAGTAAGTAGCATTGACCTCTTTTTCCTTAGGGTGTCAAATAAAAAAGTGACAAGCCAACAACAATAGCCATCCAGTGTGAATGAATCAAAATTATACCTATTTTCTTGTCAGATTGGTAAAAAAATATATAGTATATTTTTTGGTGTGCTGCAGAATTTTAGTAATTAATTTATATGTGCCACAAGATGAAAAACGTTGAAAATTGCTGCTTTAGAGTCATCAACCAAACCCTGGTCCACTTGAATAATCTAACTGAAACAATCACCTAATAGCCCTCAATTTGACAAAGGGAGCAAAACTTAACACTGTTATTGACTTCTCAGGTGTGTTTGCTATTTAACATGAATGATAAGGTATCAATATTGGTTCATTCATTTCAACAAATGTACCACGATAATATAAGGTATTCGTTATAGGGGAAATTGGGTGTGGGATATATGAGAGTTCTCCATACTATCTTCACAATTTTTCTAAGTCTAAAAATCTTCCAAAAACTAGGCTACATTTCTTGCCAAAACCGGTTTAGCTCAGTGGTAGAGTGTCGGTCTGCGGACTGAAAGGTCCCGGGTTCGATTCCGGTCAAGGGCATATACCTTGGTTGTGGGCACATCCTCAGTAGGGAGTGTGCAAGAGGCAGCTGGTCGATGTTTCTCTCTCATCGACGTTTCTAGCTATCTCTCTCCCTTCCTCTCTGTTAAATATCAATAAAATATATTTTTTTAAAAAATAGGCTACAGCCCTAACCGGTTTGGCTCTGTGGATAGAGCGTCGGCCTGCAAACTGAGGGGGTCCCAGGTTCGATTCCGGTCAAGGGCATGTACCTTGGTTGCGGGCACATCCCTAGTGGGGGGTGTGCAGGAGGTGGCTGATTGATGTTTCTCTCTCATCAATGTTTCTGGCTCTCTCTCCCTCTCCCTTCCTCTCCGTAAAAAATCAATAAAAATATTTAAAAAAAAATAAAATAAAAATAAAAAATAGGCTACATTTCTGCCCGTGAGTTCACCAAAAGATGTGTACATAGCAGCACTATTCATACCATCCCAAACTGGATAGTAGCAAAACATCCATCAATAATAAAATGTATTAATCAATTGTGATATGTTCAGAAATTGAAATACTATACAGCAATTAAGAAAAATTAATTTGAACTATATTCAACAATAAAGGCGATACAGAGGAGAAAATAAATTAGACACCAAAGAAAGCATGCTGTATGATTCTATTTGTGTATAATTCAAAAAACAGTTCAAACGAATCCATGCTGATAAAAGTCAGGATAAGGGTTATGCTTGGGATCAGAGTAGAGATGAAGGGGCTCCCCCGGGACTGGTGGTGTTCTGTTTGGGTTAGGAATTGAGTACTTGGGTGTGTTTACTAAAAACTCATTGAGTTTTTGTATTTTTCTGTATGTATGTTATACTGTTTTACAAAAGCAACCCATGTTTTCTTTGAGGGAAAGAACATATAAAAAGTCAGCTTCGCAGAGTTACAAACACAAACTCTGAAACTGGATGGCCTTGGTTCAAATTCCAGGTATAACGCCTATAAGCTGCATGAGTGTGGGTAAACCAGTAAGCCTTTCTTACCTCTACATCCTCATCTGTTAAGTAGGAATAATATTGGCACCTATATCATGGGATTGTTGTATCGAGTAAGTTATTATCTGTACAACACTTAGAATAGCGTACGACCCAGAGGAAGTACCATATAAGTGTTTGCTAACTAAAAGTTTTATTGGGGGGAGGGGGGAGATGCACTTAAAAAAGCCCTTTAACGATCACCACTCGAAAGGAGATTTTAAAAAGAGTAAAGGAAATAAAGTAGTTGAACTTATTTCCTAAGCAGAGTTCTTGATTATGAGGGAAAATAATATGTTGGCACGTGGCCATTTAATTCTGTTCTTCTTGACTGGGAATCTGGACTTCCAGCAGGCTCCTGGGCACTGGTCCAGAGGCTTGACAACAAGCCACATTTGGGACTGCCAGAAACTGCCACACACAAAAAAAAATCCACCCCGGAGAGCCTGTGGGAATTGCTGGGGCGGGAGAGCGCAATCCAGTTAGGAACTACACCAGGCCCTACGCCAGGCTGGAGGCCCCTGATGCTACCTGCTGGGTAGGGCAGGCCCTGCACCCTTGCCAGACTTTCCCTCCCATCACAGGTCTCCTCCAAAAAAGAGCTGACTGGGACAGGGCTGCATTTGCGGATAGGAAAAGAAATAAGAGAGAAAAGAGAGCAGTAGTGTCCTACATTTCCAGAAATCAGCCTGTGCACATTTCAGCACCTACTCTCAGTCAAGTATGTTCTTCTCTGAACATTGCTAGTGAATGAGGAGCTCGGGGGCCTCTTCTTTGACAGCCCACCTCCAGCGTCTGCCACAATCAGGTGCTCACAGTGGGCCTCCACCTGCTCGTCCTCTCCCAGTTACTTTCTGACACAGCTGGCTCCTCAATCAAAGCACATCTCCTTCTCATCTCATCCTTTGCTTTAGTAAGTGGAACTCACTCTCTAAAGCCTGTGCCTGAACAAAATAAACCCAAATGAGGACAATTTTTATCTCTTATTGTGAGTGTAAGGGAATCTACTCTAACTTGGTACCTCTCCTGGAGTAT
The DNA here is from genome assembly GCA_963924515.1 of Vespertilio murinus. Taxonomy (NCBI): domain Eukaryota; kingdom Metazoa; phylum Chordata; class Mammalia; order Chiroptera; family Vespertilionidae; genus Vespertilio; species Vespertilio murinus. Next base: position 6,420,217 of record OZ004710.1, on the reverse strand, counting down.
CCCACTAGGTTTTAAGTAGTTTCTTTGCCTGCTGTCTTTTTTGCTCTTTCTCCAGCTCTCTTCCAAATGAGTATACTCCCTACACCTCCCCTCACCCCCTTTTTTTTAGACAAATGGTCTCAAGTTCTTGAAGCCAGATGTGGCAGACTGGCTAGTTTAACACTAAACCATTTGCCTTTATATCTTTAGCACACAGACTCCCCAGACTCCCCTGCATGCTTGTGGGTTCATATGACAGCTCTGGCCAGAATATGGGTGGCCCCACAAAACTTCCCATGCTATCCTTCATGCTCTTTTTTGCCTCTTCTGGTAGCTGGATATAGTAGATCAGGAGGCAAAGGACTAGAAGGTCCCAGGGGACAGTGAGGCCAAAAATGGAAGGAGTTTGGGTCTTGGAATGTCTGCATGAACACAGCCCCCTTGGAATGTGACATGAGCAAGAAATAAACCTTGATTAATTAGTACAACAGTTAGCATAGTCTGACTAACACACAAAGTTCCAGACTCCTGAATTCTTTCTACAAGTCTGGATACTCCAGTCCTCTCTCAGTGGTTCCCTATGCAGACATCATTGACCTTTCTGTATAGTAGGCCATACCACTGTATAGTAGGCCATACCACCATGACCTTTCTGTATAATAGGCCATATAGTAGGACATATGATCAAAATCATATGTCCCAATTCTACACCTCTAATTTTGGTTCATGTTTCAACTTTACAACTGATTTCCTGCCTATTGATCAAAATGTACTTGTTGAAAGTGAACTACAATTTTTATTTTTCTATATTTTTATTGATTACCGTGAGGAAGGGAGAGGGAAAGAGAGATAGAAACAAAAATGATAAGAGAGAATCATTGCTCACCTGCCTCCAGCACAACCCACACTGGGGATTGATTGAGCCTGCAACCCAGGCATGTGCCCTGACTAGGAATCGAACCATGACCTCCTGGTTCATAGATCAATGCTCAACCACTGAGCCATGCCAGCCAGACAGTGAACTGAAATTTTTAGAAATGGTGCCCACAATTTCTTTAACTGAATCTTCAGGCCATATGCTCTGCGTGTCCATGTGTACATGTTTGGAATATTTGAATTAATCCTATTGGGTACAGTGTAGACATATACAAGCAAGGAGACTGGAAGATGCCATGTCCCTCCAAGCTGGACAATCTATCCCAAGCCATCCTTCCCATTCTAAGGCGGAACAATTACAAGTGCATTACAGAGAACAAGCAATCCAGAATCTTGGCTTTGCCTATTCCCTGACTTGCATCCATAATGACAAGAAACAGGCAGTTTTGTGGTAAACAGAGTCTGGCACAGACCCATATACTGAGAAACTGAGTTGATTTATTATATTTGACTGTGTGATATTTGGGGCTGCCAGATTTCAATGAATAGTGGTAAGTATAACAAATCTTCAGTATTTTGAAGATTTTGGGAGGAGGGTAGTAGGTGAGTAAATTATGTGTAATTTAAGCTCACCTCAGGGCTCTGAATATCCTTTAGTCAGTTTTAACTTGGCGGGAAATTGTAGCTCTCAGAGCTACATAAAATTCAATTTTCCATTATTAAAGAACCAACACAAGTAACTGTTTGACTCAAGTTAGCATTTACTCTTTGGAATAGATGATGAGTAAATATTTACCCACTGGCATAGCTGTTGAGTAATTGCCCATTAAGAAAGTTAAATGTTAATCACTTTTTTTTCTGAGGATTGAATGATTTCAACACAATCCTATGACTAATCCTTAAGTTCTAAAGGCAATTTTAAAAGCCTACATTCTTGGTTTCTTTCAATCTTGGCCATAAAGGAAAGGCACACTCTTAGGAATGTCTCAAATTAGACATAAAACCAGTTTTCACTCCCTTAGCACTCAAAGCCAACTTGATTGCTTTTTCATTATTCTTCACCCAACAAAACATTGACAGGTTAAGTATTAACAGAATTGGAGAGGGGAGTATTGGACAAGCATTTAGCAAGAATATGGGGAATACCAAAACTAAGAGGAAAAATAAAACATGGGTATAGAAGACAGAAGTTCAAGTTTAGATGTCATGACATTGGCTGTCCTAAATCAAATAGAATTGTGAATGATAAATACCATTAAAGTAAAGATCCTAAGCTACACTTCAACAAGAACATTAAATTTATACTGACTCAGAGGGGGTATCCCAGCAGCATATGGCCAGCAAAGAATGAGTGGGGAAAGTCTCTAGACTGGAAGGCTCATAGGAAGGACCCTTGCTTGGTACCCTCTTTCCTCCAGGATCAAAGAATGAACTTCTAGGTGGACTATCTCCATCCAAGTCAGTCTTCATTCCCTTGAGAAGTGGCCAAAAACACCTGCAGAAATTCTGTGTACACTCCATGCCAGCAGGAAAATATTCAGAAGTTTGGTGAGTATATTGGATGCTGTTAATGCCCAACCCAGATCCCTTAACTGGGTTGGAATCCCCTTCCCCAACTGCTATGAGTGTTGGCTGCTAATGGCAGCTCACAGCTCATCCTTTCGCTAGAGAATTGCCTTTGGTCAATGGGAGATACCTATGCCAGAAGGTGATGTCCCCTTCCCAAGAGGCAGTCCATAACTAATGACTGATTGATACAGTGGTACAAAAGGCTAGCACTTGCTTTAAGGTGAGATAAACTCTGTGATGCAATACCTGCTCATATGAGAAGAAGCTGAAGCCAATGTCTAGCTAAGACCATCAACATGCTGAGATCTTTTCCCCTTGACCTATCCTGCTTCCTTTATTCTCCTTCTCCTGAGAGCACTCCCTCAGTGAAACAGGTACACAATAATCAATGACTCAGTTTCTGCTTCTATTCTGCTTTCTTTCTGAACCTGAACAAAGGACAGACATTTGGTATCCCTTCACTGTCTCCAGTTTTCCTGAGAATTTGTTGGCAGAAGTTGTCCATATGGACAAGTGAGGTAGCTTGATCCCAAGAAGAATGAAGGTAGAGTAACTCACCTCACTCCTTCCAATCAGTGACGGAGTTACACTTGGAGGAGAAGCCTGAAAGTATAAGATTGGCTAGTACCTTTTTCCACCCTCCAATGTTCCACCCTCCCCTCATCTGCCACTCACCATCCAATGCGTACTCAAATGAAGACTTCCCTTCCTCCCCTGGATCTTCTTTGACCAGTCACTATCTGCCTCTGAGAAAGAGTTAGCGACTTTCTTCCTCACTTCTATATCAGTATTAACATTGTTGCTTTTACTATAAGTATGCTTGCATTGCATGAAGCTCACAGATGATTGCTGATGAAAGGAAAGGAGCATGGACTTGTACAGTTTGTGAACTTGAATGAGTTCTTCAACTATTCTTAGCATGTATTTCTGCATCTGTAAAATGGCATTAATAAAGTCTCCCTCAGAGACTTTTGTGAGGATTAGATAATATAAAAACTAGGTGTTCACTGATACCCTACCTAGTACACAATAGATGCCAACTGGTAGACTATCTGGTATACAGTAAGTTATCCTTACTGGGAATGTTGTAAAAAGATACACAAGATATAATAAAACTGAAAAATCGAATTATATTCTTAACACACAGAGATACATCAGTATTCTGCCTCAACTCAGTTTACACATCCATCCATCCATCCATCCATCCATCCAACCACCCATCCATAAAAAAACCTTAGTCTTCTTTGTGAGCCATGCACTGGTGATATAGAAGTAAATTAGATACAGATTCCATGTAAGAAGCTCACAGAATATTGCTGATGAAAGCTGCATGCCTCTTCCCCTGGGAATCCAGGAACATCTGGATAGAAGAAGAAGCAGAAGACTTGGGGATCAGTTCCACACTGAGAAGTCATTTATTTTAGAAGTCCTTCCTGTGTGGATTCTTACACTCCCACCCAACGAAATAACCAGGTATTCCTTGGCATTTGATAGGAAATTCTCTCCATTTAGTTGTTATTGTAGCCTGGAAGAGTCTACCAAATCTTTAAATTCTAAGGAATTGCAACTGCTCATTTTGACCTCCCTGTGTGACCTGAGAGCTCCTGCGTTCCTTAAGACAAAGTGAATGGCTGCTCCCAACACTGTTCTCTCCCAGTGAGCCCCCTGCAATCCATTGGGATTCTTAATCCACTTAGAATATTGATTTAAATATCAGAAATCACTTTGATAAATGCCTACTATCAGGCCATGTATTTTTAGGTGCTTGACATATATTAATTTCAAATGGTTCCAACAACTCTGGAAGGTGGGTGCTGTTTTCTCATTTTATAGCTGAGGAAACTGAAGATCGGTGACTTGCCTAGGGTTACAAATGGAATAAGATAATTGACTTGAATCCATGTCCTATTTCAAAGTCTGTGCTCATTATAACCTTTGTGTTAAGGCCTTTTAATAATTATGTCTTATATTATATATGTTGTTTATCTCTGCCACTTATTTGATGAATGATCTTGGCCAAAATGTTCCAATATGATTATATTTGGGGTGTGGGTAGTTTATGGTCTTATGGAGAATTTCTAACTTACCCCAGAGTAAATAGAACTTTACAATGAAACTCCCACATACATATCACACATGTGCAATACCTATCTAGGGCCCATCTGCCCCATTCACATCCCCATCCACTATCCACTTTCACACTCCCATATTGGTAATGCCAAAAATTAAACCTCCCAGGTCTGGTTCCAAGACCCTTCACCATACTGGTCCCTTCTTTTTTCCTAGCACTGGGCTTCCCAAGGTCTCTTAAATTATCATTTCTTATGTATATTTCTCTTTTTTAAAAATAAAAAATTGTTATCAAAATGAACAAATTTGATGCAACAATCATATTGACTGTACAGATCTTTTTAAGGTATATCCTTAGACTTCCAAATGCCCACCAAAGTTCTAAGGTGCCATCACAAAACTACCTTGGTGATAATTGAGATGATGTTAGAGAGAAACAGAATCCAAAGCACTTTTGCTTCAGAAAAAAATCAGTATATATAACTCAATACTTGGCCTGACAATTGGGGGGTACAAGCTGTTCCTTTTCCTCCTCTTAATTCCTTTCCCTCCTCTCAATGGAACATTCTATAACACCCAGGGGTAAGTTTCTACTAATCTTCAGGCCTCTCTAAAAGCCAGTGCCTATGCAAACATTATGTATAAAACAATATCCTATAAACAAAGTTCTGAATCTCAGGACCTAAATGATTCAAACATTGTTTTCATTCATGGCCTACAAAGAAAATAACGTGAATTATGCCAATGGTTCCAACACTTTTAGAAAGTTTTATATTAGAATACTAAAGGCATAGAAGATCACCTTTGAGGAATTTATGATATGGTTTACTGTGTGGAATTTTCCCAAAGGAAATGATAGGGATTCACAAAAATACAGTGATGCATAAATGTATGACTGTACAAAGTTACACACACACACACACACACACACACACACACACACACACACAACTGGCTTTTCATCCTATTTCAGATTCACAGAGTCATAGTGTGATTCAAACACAGATAAACACAAGTTTACTCAGAGACAATGAGAGTCCAGAGCCTTAGCTTTGGTTTTAAGCCAACCAATCCAGATAAAAGCAACCTGAGGGAAATGTTGGAGTTTGCTGGACAAAAGTCTTAAGACTGGAGTATGTTACATACCTGGATCAGCCAATAATGAGTAATTTCTTTAATTGGAGCTCAGTCTCCCTGTTTCTAAGGCTCCTTCCAGCTCTAACATTCTATGATCCTATGAAGACCCACTTAAAAAACAACCCACAAGGACAATTATATACAGTATGGATTTGTGAAGCAAGAAATGTAATCAGGGCTCACACATTAGTTGGCACACCTCACCCAATTTAAACAATAAGTTATCACAAAACCAAATGACTTTGACATAGGCATGAGGCAGAGTTGTCTATTCTATCTGGCAGATATGAAGTATTCCTTCTTCATAGGAAATACTATGGGAATAGTGAAGACAGATGTTTCCCCATCCATTGTAAGGACTTGAGACAATCTACTAGTATACAGTAGTTTCTGAACATCCTGGTTTGGCAAGTCAACCTTGAGTTTCCTTCTGGGAGTGCAAAACGTACTGTGTTAACACCTCTTGGCCACCAGAGAGCTCCATGCATCCAGCCAGAGGCACCTACTGGCTCAATAAGCACACGTTTTTTAAAGGGGCAGGTTGTCCTCCAGTCCCTGCAGCCTGGAGCACAGGTTCTATTAGAAATTTTATACCAGCAAAATTTACTCATCTGCCCCATCAACAGTAACTCTGGCCTTGCCACCCTGCTTTTAGAATGTGGGACTTGGGGTATTCAAGACAGAAGATAAACACTGGTACCAGGTTCCCATATTGGTCAAGTGACTTCCCAGCTGTGAAACAGAAAAGCCTGAGCCCTCAGACTTACTTGTTTTATTGGTGGTTACCCACACTAATGGCTCCATGTAATACAGTATTCAAGAATCTTTTTTATATGTTTTATTTGGTGGTAATTTCCTTATTCTGCTCATAAAAATAATATACGCTAATCATGGAAAAGTTGGAAAATACAAACTAATATAATGAAGAAAATGGCGACAATCCATCATTCCACATCCAGAGAAAATCACTGATAAATTTAGACATAGTTCCTTCCAATCTTCCTTTTTTTGAGGGGGGACTAGAGGAAGAATGTGTGGATATCCTTATATAGTTGGAGTCAATATATTCTGATTTGGGGATAATTTTTCTAACCTGATATTTTCTATTAATTTTATAACTGTTTTTCCATGTCATTCCATGTGCAATGGAAGACAATTTGGAGATTTCAGAGCAGCATAGAAGAAAATAAAAGCTCCAAGTTTTTACAGTACCCAGAGATAATAATTCTCACATTTTCATGTTTTACCTTCCATCCAGTGTTCTAAGCATGATATTGATTTACTTATACAACACTTGGACCATGTTATATATCGTGTGTTATAGATTGAATTTTTACAGGGATATTATATCATGGCCATTTCCCTCACATCATCAAATATCTTTCAAAAACTTGATTATTAATATGTAGGTAACATTAAAATATCTGAATGAAGCTTAGTACATTTAATGAATTATCTATTGTTGACCATTTGTGTTGATTCCAATATTTTTATTTCAAATAACACCAGGATGAACAGCTTTGTACTAATTATACCCAACGCTCACATAATTGATTATCCACCTAGCAAAAATGTTTACATTTTAAAAATATTTGCCCATTTCTTCACATCAACAATAAAGATTTTTTAAAGAAAAAAAATAAATAAAAGGGAAAAATATTTGCCTATTTGATATACACACACAGTTATTTCTTGCTGAATATTTAAAACTTTGTGTATTGGGCATTTTTATTTCTTCATCTGTGAATTGTTTAAGAATCTAATAAGTATCCAGCACTGTACTACATGTTTGAAAACAATTACAACTAAGGCTTCCAAAGAATCTTGAAAGATAAATACCACAATCTCCATTTTACAGATGAGGAAGCCGAGGGTATAGAGATCTTAAGTATATCCTCAAGGCCACACAGCAAGTGAGTGACAAAGTTTGGCTTCAAATTTATATCCATGATTCCCAATTTCATGCTCTTCCTATGATACCACATAGATTCTCTGACATATTTTTAAATGTATTTTTATAGAGTAGGTAAGATTAAAGAACTCCTTTGCTATCCATATAAGAAATGTGAAACTGCCTATTAATATTTACTTAAACCTTCGAAGGTAGATAGGGAGTGAATGAGAGAACCTTGGAGACCTTTTCACAACCACAGAATCAAACTGCCTCATTTTTATAGACCCTAAGGAGTTAAATGACTTGCTAGATATGGCAGTTCTACCATAAGATGGGAGAAAGAGAGCAAGAAAATACAACCAGCACGAGAATCCGACAAGCTCTTTCATGTCTCTATGTCTTTGCACAACGGGTTTCCTGTTTGGATTTCTCTTCTCCCTCTACCTGGTGACTCAGCTAAAATGTCAGCTCCTCTACAAAACCTCCCATAATTTTCAAGGCAGGATTAAATGTCTTTGAATTCTGTATGCATCTACTTGTAAAATGAATACTTTTTATATTATGTGGCAGAGATGTCTAATTGCCCAACAATTTTTTTAATCCCTTTCATAGGGATCATAGGGACTGAGTTGAGGATGGAAAGTGTTTGGGCAGCCAAACTCTATTTCCAGGCTCATCCCTACCCCACCCCTTGCATCTAGGTGTGGCCATGTGACTTTTTTTTTTGGTAGTCACCAAAAGTGGACATGATCGTCTACCATCCTTCCTTGCTTACTGCTTATGAACTCTGTCATTTGAGAATATGATTCTTGAAGCAATACAATCATATTGCAACCATGAGGGCAACAAACCTAAGGACAAAAAGCCAATGTAATGAAGATGGCAAAGCAAAAGAATAGGAAAAGCCTGGTGTAAAGGATATTGGTGAGCTACTGAACTGACCCTAGAGTTTACCTTCAGACATTATCTTTTGTAAGATAATTAAATATCTTTATCACTTAAGTCATATTAATTGGGTATTCTGGTCCTTGCAGTCAAAAGTATACTATAGCTCTCTTTGATTACTTGCCTTTGTCTTTCACTAGACTATTAACTATCAAGGACCTCCTTTGTATTTAATTCATGTCTGGGTCCTATTCCTCAGGCCTACACAGAGTCCTAGAAGAGCTCAATAAATATTCCCTGAATTGAATTCACCAACAATATTCAATTTTGGTAAAAGATAGAGCTATGACCAATAATTCTTGATTGCAACTGACCAGTTCCTATAAGAACCTATTTACTTAAAACCAATCTCTCCCTACTATGCCTCCATGAAGCTTCCTGCCATCCACACAGTCTAGTACAGAATTTGTTAGGCAAGGATTCATTTGTTGCTTGTTAATTAGTCAGGTACTGACTGCGCCACATGACTTATTTTTACATTATTTTCACAGTTACACAATTAGCATGTTAAAAGGTTTTCTAGGAGGCTGGCCCATGTAAGTTTATCTTGAAAAATGTCACACAAGGAAAAGAATAATTAACAAATCCATTTCCAAGCCGATTTAGTGGACCATTGGCTTCAGCCAGAAAGGCACTGCACGGAAGACTCACTTTTAGTATGTGACTAAAGAACTAATTTTTGCTGGTCTTAAACCTAGAGGTCCTAGCCCTCACCTCAAAGAAGCAGCCCTGGTAAAGAAGGGAGGAAACACGTTGTGTTACATGTTTTTCATACTGCTCGGTTCAACTAACTGAGGCAGCTAACTAACTCCAATTAATTGGATGTTACCAGTTTGGTAGTTTGTCTTTGGAATAAGCTAAAGAATGACCTGAGAGGCATTTCATCTTTGTTATTACATGAGGAAATGTGCATTCTCTAATGTAGATTTGTAGTTGCTGCATAAATTAATTAATCAATAAGTTAATATATGTCACCGTATTTGTATATTCTCATAGAAAGTCCAACTTACTATATGGACTCTGATTTAGGCATTAGGAAATCAAATTTTAAGCCCCACCACCAATTCAATAATAAACAGTGTAGCTCTAAGCAAGTCACGTAGGAAATTAAGAGAAAAATCTTGATATTATTTCCTACCCTGTCAACTTCAGAGAGCTTAGAAAAGAGACTGTGTAGATCCTTATAGCATAGCAAAGAGATTTACTTCAGAACTACTCTGCCATCTTGGCCATTGAACAGTGGTATCCGTGCTTCTCACTGATGTTTCAGCCAGTTGGTTTATGGCATCACAGCACAGCTTTGACTAAGTCCCAAGTCCTGGTATAAAGGCAAGTTTGATTAGAGGGGTGGGCTGAGACAGTCATGGATTCAAGTACTACCAGAAGTCAAGGACATTAGGGATACTCTCAGATAGCAAGGGTTGAGTTTGCTCATAGAAGTTACCAGGGGGTCTTGTGGGGAAAATTGGAAACTTGATCTCTACCCACAAACAACTGACAAGGTATCCTGCCACCCTGTCAACTCTGTGTGGGTTCAGCCACATTTTCTCTCAAGCATCTAGCTTATACAGTATTATTAAATGCTCTTGTGGTGGCTTAAATGTTATTATTTTCTTTAATAAGTGTTCAAGCCACTTTTATACTTATGCTTTGGTTCTCTTTGGTTCTAAGTCCAATGCGAGCAGCAGTGTGTCTTCTAATTGACTGGTAGCTGTGCTCAGTTTGCACACTCAGAGCTCTACAGACAGTGAAGAAAGCCTACGGCATAGAATGGACAGATATGCCTAACATTCACCCAACAATGTGACCATGTAACCTACTATTACACCTCTGATTCCCCTCAAAATAGCTATATAGGGTAGAGATAACCTCATTTTCTTAAGTAGATATGATACCTTGGGCACAGAGAGGTTAAGTAGCTTCTAGGCCACACATGGCAGAACCAGGATAAGGAGACAAGTTCTCTGACTCCTTCACTGGGCTTTTTAAATCACCTGATAACAAATACTGTTGGTTTTGAAGAGAGACAGAAAAAGCATCTCCAGTGTGGTCTTGCCTTTTTGTCAGATGGCTTAGAGGTTCTTCTCATTTCTTCTTTATGGTTTTCATAGTGCAATAGCAAAAATAAATAAAATAGCTTCCCCCCCCCACACTTCATTTTAAAAAAATTAAAACCCCAATTAATTTTCCATCAGCTCATCTAGTATGAGACTGTGATTCCCTCTTCTTTCTATTTAAGTCAGTCTGCACTGGTCTTTTGGCCATAAATCCTCCACCCTATTAGGATCTTGAAAGGGAAGATCCTAATAGGGTGCTCTAAGATCCTTCCTTAGAGCAAAAGGCACATTCCAATTCCCCTCACCTTCTACTCAAGAAAGTTTAGTGTTTTTTAGAAGCCATGAAGAAATTGAACCATACAGGATCCCACTAGAGAAAACCAAATAGAGGGCCAGGCCTCTTCACTTACATAGGCCCTATCCTGAGTGACAATGCTGCTTACTGAGACCTCACCATAACCTTAAAGATCTACGAATTGAGAAAACATCAAAGGTAACATTGATTTATAGAAATGGTGCATATTGCTGACAACCACAGCTAAAATTGGTATAGCCAGAATATACATCAGGCATTGTACTAAATCTTCACAATAACCTTGTGAGGTAAGTACTAATATTGTCCCCATTTTATAGATGAAGAAACTAAAGCATGGAGAAGTTAGGTGTCCTCACCAAGAACACACAGCTGAGCAATAAATAATGTTTAACTTCAGGGAATAGCTGGATAGGGGGTACTTGCCACTTTTTAAAAATTGCACATGTTGTGCTTTATTGTTATTTACACAGGCATATAACTGTTATATATTTTAATTAAAAATATGTAGCCAAATTGTAAAGTGAGCCTAATTCATATTAAATGGAAAAAAATAGTAAGTTCTTGTGTTAGTGACAAATATAAAATATAATTTAAAAAAGCAATTTTCCATCTTTAAATCTTGAAGCCAGGTCAACCAAATACCGTGCAGGAAGGTATCTTAGGGCAGTTGCCTGTTTATTGGTGAAGAGATGGTTGAAAGTAAGGACCCTAGGTGACTGGGGAAGCTTAAAATATTGAATTTTCAGAAGCACTTTAAGCATTTTCTCACTACTCTCAGCATTACTCTTTTTCTGGTCCTTGATAAATCAATACCTCCAATTCTATACTAGTAGCCTCCAGTCTAATAAGGTTTGTTCACATTGCAAGATCAGAGCAGCTGAATAAAATTCATGAATTATTTCCAAACTCAATGTTTGCCTTTGGTCCCACCTCCTTTTTGCAAAACAGAGCTTTGTGTGGCAGCAAGACCAGTGTGAGGCCCACAAAGGCATCTCACAAGAGAAAAGGAGGAAATAACACCCAGATCCTCTGCTCAAGAGGAGAAGCAGCCACATGGAGCAGCTGTGGGCTGCCTACCCCACACCGCACACTTATTTCCTCCCTCCCTGGTGGAGGGTGGCCTCTCCTTTGTCCTCCCTCCTCCAAGCCTGGCTGGGGTGAAAGTCGAAACCCAGAGGAAGTACAAGTTTCAGGATGCAATTACTCAGGAAGGACAGACTTCCTTTGAGTCCCTGATTTTCAAATCAGAGCATCTAGAAAACTCTACTGCCCCACCTTTCCTTACTGCCCATCATCCCCTCAAAAAGGAAGAAAGCTTCTTGTCTTATTACACAGACACAGAACAGCCTGTCTCAGCAACTGACTTATCCATTTTGATCAGGGCCTACTCTGTGCCAACTTCCAACTCTCTCAGAAAACAGAGAGAGAGAGAGAAAGAAGAATCAGGGACACTTGTTGGTTGACACATCCATCTGCATAACTGGATCAATAACTTCCATTTGATAATGGCCTTAATATACTTTTACCTGAATATTGTTCTGAAAAGTCAGTGAGAGTCAACTTACAACTCTCACTAAATAGCAGAGAATACTCACTTAGAGATGCGTTTTCCCAAGTCAAATCCAACAAAGAAAACTATACAGGGAAATCCTACAATAATTTGTGGCCACCTCTGGCCTGAGCATGAAGAGGGGCGGGCTGGGGCAGTGCAAAAATGAACTTTCCCTCATTTCTTTTTGGAGTCCCATATGTGCTGGAAGTTCCTCCTCCAACTGCCAGTTCAACTCTAGGCCCACAAAACGCATTTGTGTAATTCCTTTGCTGGAAATAATTTGTCTGGGTGGCCATGCCTGGCAGACATTGCTGTGCTGAATAGGTTTGGCTCAAAATTAACTGTCCCAGATCATTCCGTTGAACACATGATGCCTCATTTAGGGAGAAGGGGAAAGGGAGTGATTTGTGTAAACACCTGGGAGTCAGGCAGCTCTTTACATCCTCAGCCGCTCCATCAATTACCTGCTGAATAAATGGATGAATGGATTTGGAGGCGTTTACGTGTTCAACAATGGATTTGTGATATCTTTTCCACAGCATTCCTGGTATTCACCACCACTGACATAATTTACTGTCTACCTCTCTTCCCTAGAATATAAGCTCTATGCAGTGAGACCTTATCTAATTAGCAACCTTCTATATCTTCATCATGTAGTATGTACCCAATTAATATTTCTTAAATATTACTCATGGCTAAATTAGCTGTGGAATATCATTGGAGAACAGTTCTCTGAATGGCATGAATAAACAGCCTATGTTCAATTTCAAAGGCTATAAAATGTTCAGATGCTATCTAAAGCAATTAAACCCTGATCTATGATAGGAAGACTAGTGACTCAATTAATAGTTTGGCATGTGGTCTTAATGGGAGTAAGGCATGGTCTTGATGCCAAGATGATCCTGACCAAGTTACCTCAGGCTCACAACTATAGCCCTTCCTAACCTGGCAACTATCACTGGTGTACATACATGAATGGGTGTGTGTGTCTGCCTGTGGGCACGCACTTTTATGATGGGTTTATTTGTAGAAGAGAAAAGTTAGGTATGCAGAGACTGACTTTACCTAAGCCATGCAGTGAAAAAATTGCAGAGACAGGATTCACCTTTGAGCCCTTAGCTACCACTGTATTCATTTAGCAACACCATCTAGACGGTGGGAAAACAGACAGTGTACCCAGGAGGTTTCTCTGTGCAGAGTCCAATTGTGGCCTGGCAGGTTCAGGGAGAATGCCATCTGCTCCTATGTCTGCGTGGTGCTAGCACAAAAAGGTCTCTCTCTTCCTCTCAAAGCTACCAGAAAAGCAATTCTTATCAACCCCCACCCCCACCCCACTATTGGACATCCAATCTCACTTTTAGGCTAGCAGAGAATTAAGAGGGAATATACAACCTTTTTTTTTTTTTTAAATTCAATCCTCTGTGGTATTCCAGCCTTTCTTGTAAAAGAACTATATCAATTCTTAGTCATCCCTCCTAAGTAACAGGGCACAAAAAAGCCACAGAATTTTCTAAAATCTCCTTTTGGCCAGCATTTCAACTTCACTTCATATCAAATCTTCCCAGAAACACCCAAGCAGCAAAATAAATAGCAGATTTTTTTATTCCTTCATCACATTTCCCCCATGGTGGGTCTAAAAATGGGTAATAGCCAAAAGAACAGGCGATGGAGGAGAAAGGGGGAAGCACGTAAAGGAACTGAATGAAAAACAAGGTCTAAATATCAACCCCTGGAAACCCAACCAAATTATTGACATGTGCTGGCCTGACTGGCCCAGCTCAGTAGTTCCATGAAGAAAAGAGTGGGGGAGGGGGCCCTTGGTAACCTTCAGAGCAAACACAACTTCCTCTCTCTGTAATTCTGGAACCCCGTTTTGTGTTTTTTTTTTTTCTATTTTGGGAGGGAGATTAACGTCACTAAATAATAGAAGACCTACATTCTTGAAAATTTAATGACTGTCCTACATCAAGCAGCTGTCAAATTTATTTGCTTGTTTTCCTGACTAAGTGTTTCATCCCAAACGTTCACAAGAAATCTTGCCTTCATCAGTCTCAAGTCACCAAGAGAGGGGAAGGTGAGAGGCAACCCAAGAACACAGGAAATCCCAATTGCCTAATTAACCCATTAATTCTGAAAACCAGATCACCCTGTCTTTCCCCCCAAGCAACTCCACAGAAATCACAAAGGAGAGGATAAACCAGACACAATCTCTCATTTTACTTTTTTTTTTGAATTATTAGTCAATTCCAACAAAATTCAAATGTGTATCTTTGACTTGTACTCCTTCAGTTCGCTTCACAGCCAGTGGTCCCAATGCCCAGAACACCCTCCAAGGTGGCCTTGTTTGCTTTTCTCCCCACCTCCTGTCTCTCTTCACACCTCTGGGTTGCCTCTCTACATCAGCCTTTTGGTGTAACTGCCTGTTCCTTCCCCAACACCGGCTTTTCACCTTTCTTCCCAACCACTGACTTTGCCCAATTCTCTTTGCATGCTTTCACTCCTCTCTGGGAAATAATGTTGTTTGAATAATAACACTGGATATTAAAATTTCCTCTGCTCTCAATCTCCCTGGTAACCTCATCTCAAGTTTCACCTTTAAGACTAGTCCTTTGTTCCCGTATTGTCTGCGTGGTCCCAGTAGGCAAGAGAAGGTGAAACTCGTATTTCTCCACTGTGCATGTGAGCCACCCCGTGCCCTTGAAACTAATGATTAAGCTTCATTTTTAATTACAGGAAAATTTAAATAGGCATGCTCTCCAATTTCCTCCCTGCCCTTTCTGCCCCAGTGGCCGTGGCTCTGGCAAGGTTGGTCATTAAAGTTCAACTGGACTTCAAACAGGGTGGTAGATCCTGACATGCATGCATCATTCATTGAACATTTACTTCTGTTAGCCAGGCTCCAGATATGAGTAACAAACTTAATGTGGGCAAACAATTTCAACTGGAGAAAAGACAGACATTTGTTTCCTGTCCTTAGCTACTATTAATAGCATTAGCTTCTCCTTGGAGACTGATTTGGAAAACGAGGAGGGAGAGGGAGGTTATCTGGTGGGGGAAGCCCATTATAGAATCAAGCTCTACCACCTTCCCCTGCAGGAGGCAGAAAAGCTACTGACAACCAGAGTTAAAAGTGCAACAAGCCCCTCCCCCACCCCCCACTGCTGATGCCCTTGCTTAGCTTTATTTCTTTAGTCTATAGTATTTGTCACTTTCTAACATACATATGTTTTACTAGTACGTATTCCTTACATTTATCGTTTATGGTGCATCTCCTCCCACTAGAATGCCATCACCATGAGGTGCAGGGATCTGTCTGCCTTGCTCAGTAATATAATGCCAGCACCCAAAACAGTATGTGGTACATAGTAACTGCTGAATAAATATTTGTTTAATGAATTAAGAAAATTAGCAGCCAAATAAATGTTAGCGTTGAGAAGTTAAAAAGAGAATCGTACAATTTATAGCACAAAAAATGCTCCAATAAATGGAATCCTAATATAGCTATATATTATTTTCCCATCTTTTATTCCAGCACTAAGACAGAGTGGGGAGAAGGAGTAGGATAGGGAATACAACTGTGTAAATACTTTTAGGATCTTGTCCTGTTTTGCCTCCAAAAAGCAGGCCCTGAAGGGATAATTCGGGTGCAAGTGGTGATTTTAGAAAGTACAGCAAGAGTATGCTTGTGGGGGAGGGGAAGGTGAAACAGGGAAGGGAAGGAAGCCAATGTAAGTCACTGTGAGCCATCAGAGCTGGATTTTGCTGGAGACCCTCTGAGAGAGTGTGGAACACATTCAGGATTGTCCCATGAGAGATCAAGGAGGGGTTTAGGGTATTCTTCCTCCAAATCTTCCACTTCTTGGTTGAGATTGTGGGGTATTTTGGGGTAGTGGGGTGTGGTGGGGAGGTTGTGCAATACACTCCTATAGTCCAGAGAAAGTCCTCAGAAGGAGAGAGAGGCTGTAGGTGTGTAGCAGATTGTTTTCCTAGCTATAGGTGACCTCAGGGTGGGCCGAGGGGATAGGAATGGGGCACCAACAAGATCTGTGACAGTTCTACACTCTGTTTCCTTCTGAACCCTATAGACCTACATGAAGAGGGGTAATTGGTTTTGCTCTTTCTTAGTTGTCACATCAGCCTGTCTCTCATTAGCCTTGTTGCCTGATATTTAGATTTTTTTCTCTCCTCATCAATGAAAGTAATTGAAGTATGTCCTTTGGGGAAAAACAGAGAGAGGGAGACAAGTGAATTCTATGGTGCTTGAAAAAGGAGAAACAGCTTCCAAATCAAAATAGCACCAAGACAAAAAAAAAAAAAGGAAAAATGCTTGCAGAAAGTTCCACTTTTTCTCATTCATTGTTAACTCTCTAAAATAAAGCACTCTATAAATATGAAGCACTGGGATGTTTTCAGAATATCAACCTACTCAAGTTTAAAACATGACACACATTCCTGAGAAGCTAACTGTAAATTGTGTCATGTACTGCGAATTATTTTTTCACTTCTTACTTGTAAAACGCAAGATTTCCTGGCCAAGACAATCGGATCAGGGGAAATGTTTCTTGCCTAGAAATGGCAATAAAGGTTTTAAAGGAATTTGAATTTTACCAGGCTTACAGCTCTGAATTTGATTTCCTGCAATTGAACTTTTGGCTGAAATACTTTACTGAATGAATTATTTGATTTGTGACTAGCATACACCTTCTTATCCACTGGCAAGCACACACACACACACACACACACACACACATAGTGGGGGTGAGATGGAAGTATTATGTCTGGGCTCCAATTATGTTCTGAAAACACCATCTCCAACATTGTCGAAAATAGAAACAGTATTGTGAGAAAATAGCTAACACCTATTGAACACTTACCATGTGCCAGGCAAGTTGTAAGTAGGTTTTTCTTTTTTGGCAGAGACACAATTTACTCATGAAATATATTGGACAGACAGAGCTAAGAACTGACTATACTACCAGTGTTGATTATTCTGTAACACCAATTGATTTTCTGTTGTATGTCAGAAAGCATTTCAGCCTGAATCCTAGTTGCTAACATCTGTTACTAAATATGAAACCATATTATATTTACCCTCTGAGCATTTCGACCTGTAGGAACTCACTTAATCAACATATCCTATGCAATGAATTACTCCTCCAGTCCCAAGTTACAGAGGAGAAAACTAAGACACGGAGAAGTTAAATAACATGCCCAAAGTCATTCAACCTATAAGTGGCAGAGCCAGAATTTGAACCCAACCTATGCTCTTAACTATCAACCAATTGAATGCTGGGATGTAGCCTTGATGAGGTATGTAACCTTTCTGGGACTATGTGTGTGGGAGCATTCTTCATAGTCATTGGATATATACACTTCTCTGATTATTTCCAACAACTGGAAAATGACAAAAATCTTTAAAATGGGATATTTAATGTTGGCAAAATTAAAAAGCATCATTAATCATAGTATCATTCAATAGAGCTGTTATATCCTCAACTTTGTACCCCTTCAACAGCATTTATGAAGTGCATATTGTATATTTAGCAGACATACTATGTCATTTCTAGGCTAAAAATGGCATCTCATTCATTTTTAAAAATCTTTTGTGAATAGCACAATAGCACTTAATTTGTGCTATTGTTTGTTAAATGAATGAAGAACTGAAAGTTATATCAGGACATGTATATCCCATTGAATTGCAGAGCTGTAATACTGCAAGAGCCTTAGAAATACTCAAATTTAACCCTCCACTCCCACTCCTTTTTAGAGATGAAGACATGGAAAGAGTTTAATGTTGTAGAGAAGCTGGAGGAAGAGATAGAAGATAGGATAAGGAAAATGTAGACAGGTTTCTAACTCCACCTGAATGAATTCTTGCATTTTTACATTATGGTATTTGAAGCCCACTTTCAGCATGTCAGTTAATAAACCAGGAAAACCTTCCAACATCAAATGTGAGTGACTTCAGAGGTGTTGGGAAAGTTTGGGGTGACTTTGTATTATTATGAAAAATTGAGGTTGGAATTATATTTAATTCACTTTAGACCAAATTTTGAAATTTGGGTGAGGAACAGCATATGCAATGTTTTCATCTAAGCCTGTTTAAGATATTCATCATATTA
This sequence comes from Vespertilio murinus, assembly GCA_963924515.1. NCBI lineage: Eukaryota > Metazoa > Chordata > Mammalia > Chiroptera > Vespertilionidae > Vespertilio > Vespertilio murinus. Next base: position 6,401,700 of record OZ004710.1, on the reverse strand, counting down.
CATTGCCTGATGTAGTCACATAATGTAAGAGGTATTTAATCTAATCAAAATGAAGAAAATTCAACTTAACATTTAAATAGTGGAGTGTCAGTAACCTTAGGAATATAAAGTGTGGAGATTCCAGATTGCTGGCATCTCCAGAGGTCATCTTCATTTCTTTGTGTATCTATCATAACCTTTTCTGATGTTAGGTCCATGAGAAATTTAATGGATCCATCATAATAATCTAGGTTCTTACTTACCTTTCATGAGTTCTGATTATGATTTATAAAAACTTATAAAACTACTTACTGAGTCACTGGAAAGACTGATGGACCTTGGAAATTTGGGGTTTATGGCTAATGGAAGGAACTCGGGCAAATGCTCAACAGCTATAAGAAATATTCATGTCAGTTTCATTTGTTCTTCCCACTGGCATGGTAATTAGGATAAGGATGAAAGCCAGAGAAGAATGTTGAGTCCAAAACCCCAATCTTGGGCAACTAAAGTCTACCAGATAACCTCTCTTTCTTTCCTTGCTTGTTCTCCTATCTGTAAGCTGGGAGGAGAATGAATATAGTATTTGTTTTCTTTGAAGATTTCCTTCTGATGATAGATTCTGGGAATGCCTCAAAGCTGGATAAGTGCCCATCCCTCAACCTTAAGATGATGTAAATTGAACAGACCTGGATGGGGTCCATCAAGTCGCCTCTCCCCATCATTGCCTCTTGTGAAAGGGAAAATAATCTTGTGTTTATCCTCACTGCTGACAGTGTGCAGATGTGTTTTCTTAATGGCGCTTTTGACACGTTTATTTATCCTCTTTGGCACTTGGAGCCTCTGCTTTTCACATCTTTTCCAGCTGTGCAGGGCAAGTCTGTTGGTAACCTTTTATTTGCTCAAACTGATTCTCTTACCCTGGATTGTTTGTTTTGTTTTTTAAGTAATTTAAACTGCACAAGTAGCCCTTGGGAGAAGGGTTATCCAATCAAGGGAAAGTTGTTTGGAACACCACCCATGTGATCTTCCCATAGTTCACCCTTTGGCCAAGACGAAGGTGGGGGATAAGAAAAATGAGATTCGCCTTATACCAACCTTTCTGAGAAAAATCCAAGGAATGTCTGAAAGATGAAAAGAGACCAAAATCTATCCACCTCCTTATCTTTGTCAGAGAATGTCTCCAGTAATATAAAGGAGAAATTAACTTCCAATGGTGCAAAGTTAAGTTCTTAAATGCACACTTAATTAGCATATTGATTAACATTCTTTATTGGAGGGTGAATATATACATGATTGACTATGCTACAGGACTTAAATTCAACTATTTCCGGTGGCTGAGAATAGCAAGGAAGCAGCATATTGGGTTTTCTATAAGTGCTATTTAGAGAATAGAATTTCCTGAATATTCTGAACAATAAGAGAACTACTAAACATCTAATATCCTTCTGCCTTTCATTCTGCATCTTTCCAGAAGGCCAAGAAAACCAATTGTAACAGACACCATCTTTTCTTTGTGTGCAAAATGGATCTGTGTCTTCTTTGCATTGAAATTTCAATGAGGTCACAACTCTCTGGAATGAGACAGGCCTGTGCTCAGATCTGTAGCACAAGATGGCAGACAACAGTATACAAATAAAACTTTTGGCAGCCAGGGAAGTAAGGCAATGTGATCCCAAGCCATAGCCTGTCATGTCTCCAAATATCACAATCCATATATTCCAGATACACCAGCCATACATGTATCAACCACTATTTATTGCACAACTACCATGAGCCTGTGTGAAGTGCTGGGGATACAATAGCAAACAGTGTGGGCATGGTTGTTACTTTTAAAGAGCTTTCAGTTTAGTGGGGGGGGGGAGTAGAGAGAAAGCAAGGACATTAAACAAATGAAAATACTTCTCAGTTGTGAGATCAATGAAGGATATAAAAAAGGTGTTGAGATACAGAAAATGGGGATAGAGAGGGTACTGAAATATGAGCAGAACTTTGAAGGATGAAGGATGGAGATAAGAGCAGAGGGAAGTGCATGTATGAATGCTCTGTCATAAGAAAGAGCTTGCATGTTTTTTTAAAACTGGTGACAGGTCAGTGTGGCATGGGAATAGTGGGCCTGTTTTAAATCTAAACCTTTTTAAAATATTTATCATATTCCATTGCCTGATTTAGTCACATAATGTAAGAGGTATTTAACCTAATCAAAATGAAGAAGATTCAACCTAAAATTTAAATAGTGGACTGTCAATAACCTTAGGAATGTGAAGCATGGAGGTTCCAGATTGCTGGCATCTCCAGAGGTCATCTTCCTTTCCAATGAGGGGCGGGGAATGAAACTGGACCAGACAGAGTTTTCCAAATCATACATGGGTGGATTTCATTCTAAGTGCAGTGGAAGGGAATGAAGAGTTCTTAGAGGGGCATATCGTTGTGTGGCCCATGAGTTAAAAGATTATTTTGATGGTTGTGATGGTTGTGTGAAGAATGAACTATAGCAATTAATAGTGGAGATAGTGTGTCCAGAGAGAAGGTGACTGCTGTGGACCAGGCAAGAGGAGGTGGTGACCTGGTCTTGGGCAGTGGTTCTAGAGATGGAACAAAAAAGGATATTGGTGAATTCTCTTCTGCCCTTGTTGTCACTGTCTCTTCTCATGTCGAGTGGGAGCCATATGTTAAAAAAGATCCTCATGTCTATGTCCTGAGAACTGGGGCTATTCTGTGCCTTAGTTCCCCATCTGTTAAAAGATGATGATATAGTGCCTACCTCAGAATTGTTTTAAGATTTCCTTAGAAAGGTGCTCATCTTATAGTGATAAAAAGTTGGTGATTATTATTGTGGCTCAGATAATAGTAATTAATATTTCCTGATCACTTACTATGTGTCACATGCTTTATATATAACACTTTACTCAATTTGTATTCTAATAAATAGTGACAATACATATAGTGAAACATCTGGGCTCTTCATTGCACAAGTACAACATTTCATCCAGCTTCCATGGAGGGTGAAGGCTTTCTCTGGGACTGCTCTCTAGATGGACAGCTTGCCCAGAGGACAATCTCAGATTGGATGGGTTGAGACATGGACAGTTCTCTCTGATAAATCCAGCAACAAGCCAATGGTTTTTATGTAAGTTGACTAAGATGCTAGGAAGGTGGGATCCTGTCTCCTTGACCTTTGTAGCCACATGGCAGTGCCACAGAGATGCATGGAAATGCTTAATTTATTTACTATCTTGGAGGGGAAATTATCTGAGGCTTCTGCTGGTACATCTTCAATATATTTTAGAGTTAACTAATAAAACTAAAGAAAGGGGTACTTACAACGATATCTGGAAAGACAAGGAGAGGAAATTAAGGAAAGAAAATATTTTATTAAAAATAGTTTTATTAATGAGAGGCTGCATCATCTTGAAGGGGAAAGCTGCTGTGACCAAGAGCCCAGCCTCAGGTCCACCCAGGGTGTCCTCAGACCAGACACCACTTGGGACCATACAGCCATACCAGCCAGGGACCTTCTGCCTTGGCTGTGAACCCATGAACACAGAGATTGCATCCTCCCTGGCTGTGGGCTCCTAAAAAGTTTTTCCGGAGGGAGACAAAATGGTGACCGAATAGGCAGACATGCCCCATGCCTTCTCATGGAGCAGATAGAGGAAACAACTAAATCAAATAGCATGCACCTGGAATTGGTGAATTAAACACAGCTGGTGAGACAATCTGTGGCCAGAAAGGTCAGGGGATGCCTAGAGAATAGTAGGATTGGGGATTTGGGCTGTATAGAGAGACTCCTGATTACTGGGACGAGAGTATCAGAAGGAAAATACACTGCACTAGGTCTGAATGAATCCCTTGGAGACACACATAACACTGGACTGTGGAAGGGGGTCCACAGGGCTGCTGACAGCCAGGGAATCTATATCTAAGTCCACAGCCCTATGAGGCTGCACCCAGAAAAAAAGCCCAGACACCTTCACTGGCCTCGCAGTGCTGGGGAAGAGAAACTCACAGCGGAGCAGTTGCTCTGCCTTTATATTTTCCTTGCTTTTACTCACTAAATCCAGTACATAATTACAAACACTCACTGATGCCACAATGCAGGTGGAGGTGCAGTTTTGTGGAGCCTGGGGAGGAGTACAGGGAGAGGCGACCAGGAATCCAGCACCAGGACATTCCAGTTCCTCTAACCCTAAACAGCCATTTTTCTCCTAAAAAGCCAGCCCCCCCACCCCCCCACCCCGCCCTGTCCCAGCAGCACCTGCAGGACAACAAGCAAAATTGCACCCAGCCTCCAGCTCCGCAAGGAAATGAGGTATTTAAATACCCCCAGGGAGTCCTCAGGGACTGGGTTGAGGGGCCCTTTGGTCCCGGAAACTAATACACAACACCCCCAAGTAGTGTCCATGTCAGAAATAGTCACTTGTGTAAATACAACTGAAAGCCGGCAGACAAACAAAGTGGGCAGATTGGCCTCGCCTGACTGAAACAAAGGCTGTGGAGACAGAAATAGAGGAATGGTGCATCGCTGGGAACTTCAACACAGCGCTGACTACCTAACAGAAAACTGAGAAGTGGCAGACAGAACAGTAGAAGGGGTCTTAAACCAGCCTCCATGGGATATTAAAACTCAGCTGAAGTGAATGACACTTCACTACTTCACTTTTTAATTTTTTATCTTCTACTTAAGAATTTCTTTTCTTTTATTTTCTTTTATTATTATTACTAGAGTTCTGGTCAGGTCCCTTGGCCAGGCCTGCGGGGATCAGGCCGAATCTGGCTCTCCAACATCCCCCAAGGGGTCCTGGATTGCTAGAGGGTGCAGGCCAGGCTAAGGGACCCCACCAGTGCACCATCAGGGACGGGAAGGGACTACTGGAGGGCTCCAGTGTATGCCCAGCCCATCTCATCCAGTCCCTATTGGCTGGACCCCAGCTGCAAGCTAACCTACCAGTCAGAGCGCCTTTTCCCTGGTGGTCAGTGTGAGTCAGAGCAACTGGTCGAACAGTCAAATGAATGGTCGGACACTTAGCATTTTAGGCTTTTATTAACAGGCTTCTTTTAAAAACCTTTTCTTTGGATTAGTGCTCTTCATTCTATCTTTTATTTTATTATTTTTAATCATTATTTTACTTTGTCTTATTTTTTTTGCCAATGTTTTCTTCCTCAATTGTTCCTTTTCATCCTGTTTCTCTTCTTCTGTTCCTGCTTTAGTTTCTCTCCTTTCTTTTCACCCCTTGTTAAAAAAATGATCCTCTTTATCTGCTTTATTGACACATTACTATTATAATAGTATCTGTTGGCTTACTCAAATATCTAATTTATTCTCCCCTTTTCCAAGTCCATGACACTTCTCTTTTTTTTTTTTGATAGCCAATTTTTTATGCTTTTGTTTTTCCTCTCCTCTCTTGTTCTCTTCTCCTAATTGCTTAATCAGTTTCACTCACTAAACGCAAGCCTATTTGCTCCACACTCTAGTCTCCTTTTCCAAAAATAGATGACTATGTAGATGATGATAGATAGATAGATAGATAGATAGATGATATACAGATTTTAAAAAGGGGGGATTTTTTGTCTTTTTATTTTATTGATTATTTTGTTTTTTACTTTTCTTCTTATCCACTCATTCTCTTTCTAACTTCCATATACTGAACCATGAACATTCCTCATTCATTCAATTCCTTTACCTTACATTCGGTTGCGGGAACATCCAGCCAGGCTCACCAAGAAGCAAAGAGAGAAAGACCTAAATAAGTAAAATCAGAAATAAAAGAGGTCCAACAGTTTGACCCATGGCTCCTTATCTCTGGGTCTGTGAGGTAACAACAGACCCCACAGAAATATAAAGGATTGTAAAATAATACTACGAACAACTCTACTCCAGCAAACTGGACAACCTAGACGAAATAGATATATTCTTAGAAAAATACAAGCTTCCAAAACTCAATAATGAATAATCAAAACACCTAAATGCGCTGATAACTACTGATGAAATTGAAGAAGTAATAAAAAAAATGTTCCATCAAACAAAAGCCCTAGTTGGAACAGCTTTATAGGGGAGCTTTACCAAACATTCAAAGAAGAACAAAAATCTATCCTTGTCAGACTATTCCAAAAATGTCAAAAGGAAGGCACACTTCCAAGCTCATTCTATGAAGCCAGCATTACACTAATTCAAAAAGCAGATAAAGACACAACAAAAAAAGAGAACTATAGGCCAATATCTCTGATGAACATAGATTCTAAAATCCTCAACAAAATTCTAGCAAATTGGATCCAGCATTACATTAGGAAGATCATACACCATGACCAAGTGGGATTTATTCTGGGGATGGTACACTATTGGAAAATCAATAAATGTGACACATCACATAAACAAACTGAGAGACAAAAATCACATCATTATGTCAATTGAGGCAGAAAAAGCATTTGACAAAATCTTCTTGATAAAAACTCTCAGCAAAGTAGGAATAGAGGGATCATATCTCAACGTAATAAAGGCCTTATATGACAAACCTACATCCAAAATCATACTCAATGGTAAAAGCTTAGACCATTTACCCTAAAAACAGGAACAAGACAGAGATGCCCACTTTCACCACTCCTGTTCAACATAGTACTGGAAGTGTTAACCACAGCTATCAGACAAGAAGAAGAAATAAAAGGCATCCAAATTGGAAAAGAAGTAAAACTGTCATTATTCACAGATGACATGATAGAAAACCCTAAAGACTCCATCAAAAAACTATTCAACTTAATAAGTGAATTTGTCAATGTAGCAGGTTACAAATTAACACCCAGAAATCTATGGCTTCTTTATACACCAACTAGAGGCCCGGTGCACAGATTCATGCACTGGCGGGGTCCCTTGGCCTGGCCTTTATGCACTCGCAATCTGGCTCCCCTCGGGGGATGTTGGACTAATGGTTTTGGCATAACCCCCACAGGCCATGCTAAGGAACCCCACAGGTGTACCAGGCCTCTAGTATGCATATAAGATCTTTTGTTAATCTCTTCCCACCTTCACCCTCTCCTCTTACCTCTGGGATTCATCAATCTGTTCCGTATTTTTATGCCTGTGAGTTGAGCATCTGCTGCCTGGTGGTCAGTGCATGTCATATCTACTGGTCGAACAGTTGAATTTTTTGAAAGAGAACATATATGAGCCCAAAAGATATATAAAAACATGCTCAAAGTCACTAATCATCTGAAAGATGCCAATCAAAACTACGATGAGGTACCATCTTACACCTGTCAGAATGGCTATCATCAACAAATCAACAAATGATAAGTGCTGGTGAGGCTATGAAGAAAAAGGAACCCTCTTGCACTGCTAGTGGGAATGGAGACTAGTGCAACCATTGTGGAAGACAGTTTGGAGTATCCTCAAAAAATTAAAAATGGAACTCCTATTTGACCCAATAATCTCACTTCTAGGAATATATCCCAAGAAATCAGAAACACCTATCAGAAGGACATATGCATCCCTATGTTCATAGAAGCACGATTTAAAATAGCTAAGATTTGGAAGCAGCGTAAGTGCCCATCAGCAGATAAGTGGATTAAAAAACTGTGGTACATCTATACAATGGCATACTACGCTGCTATAAAAAGAAGGAACTTTTACCATTTGCAACAGCATGGATGGGCCTGGAGAGCATTATGCTAAGCCAAATAAGCCAGTCAGAGAAAGAGAAATATCACATGTTCTCAATCATATGTGAGATATAATGAACAACACATACTGATGAACAAAAATAGATCCAGAGACAAAGAAACACTGAATAGACTGTTCAATCTCAGAGAGGAGGCAGGGGAGGAGTGTGGTAAGGGATTTACCAAAGGACTTGTATGCCTGCAATTAGCATAACCAATGGACACAGACACTGAGGTTGTGGGGGTTTGCCCTGGAGGGTGGGAGTTGCCACAGGGGTCAAATGGGGAAAGGAGACATATGTAATACTTTAAACAATATTAAAAATTAGCTTTATTCACATTTTGAAATAACCATTTGAATCATTACTCAGCCTTCTTTTAACCTATTCTCTTTTACTCTCTCACTATTTATTCTCTCTCCCCTTTTATCCTCCCTCCTTCTCCCTCTTCTTTTATCTTCCCCATTCTCATTCCCACTCTCCCTTTCTCTCTCTCTCTCTCTCTCTCTCTCTCTCTCTCTCTCTCTCTCTCACACACACACACACACACACACACACACATACACACACATACACACACACACATAACATGAACACACATATACACACATTCAACTAGAAAGAATTTATTTTCTTCACTGGTATTCACTTCCTGGGATTTAGGGGAATGGCAACAAGGAGGAGGTGGCAGCGAGGGAATCCATCCATTTCTTCTTAGACAAAGGGCAGGGGTGGACTTTGCTTGCTTATTTCTTTTTCCTTCAAAGCTATAGATCATTCTTGAGTAGATGAGACAGCAAATAACCCCAGTGCAGTCTGCCAGGGATGCAGCCTGTTTTTCTGTGTAGGGGACTGAGCTGAAGGGAAAGGAAACCAACTGTCTTTCTCATTTAGGTCACCACAGAAAATGAAGAGAGCGGGTGGCAGGGGGATAGGCATGGCTACTCCTAGCCAGAATGACTGCAGAGTAATTTCAGTGCAGCTTCACCTTTTACCCAAAGCTTCAAACAGAGTTCCCACATTCTCATTCTTTCAAGCACCCAGCACATAGCTGGTTACTGAGAAACGCTGAAAATCAGACCACTCATGGCCCACGCACTGGGACATTTCTGTCATGGCTTCTGTAATTATTTTTAAAGTAAATGAATTAACTATAAGCCTCACCCCAGAGGCCAAATCTTCAGTTCAGTGTTAAGTAGAATCAAGATGAGGACTATTATTAGCTTGATATCAGAAAAGGCTATTTTGCTTTCACTTTCTGAAAAGTAGAAAAGAACTTGGGTTGAAAGGCAGATGGAAAGTAATAATAATGTAACTCTGAGAGGTATATCATGTGTCCAATAAGTCATAGGGCCAAGCACGGTGGGCATAAACCTGCCCTCAATGCCAGAAAGCCAGCCCAAAGTCATGGATGCTCACAGTGTATCCCACTGAGCCCAAGAAGGAATCCTCAATGTTTCCTCTCTCATAATCACAAGCTGTGACAGATCAGATAATCAGGTGTGTCAAGTAGCTTTTGAAATGAATAAAACCCTGGAATTAAAAAAAATTGCTAATCCTGTCTGAATCTCAGTGTTCTCACTCATCAAGCAGAACTGGATTAAAAAGGCAATGAATTTTAAGATCTTCTCCAGCTCTCACCTTCTATAATGCATTCATTTATTCATTTATTTATTCATTCATTCATTCATCAACAAATTTATTGAGGAAAAACCAGAAACAAAACCCTGTCTATATGCTGGGGATGCCCTAAGCCAGTGGTTCTTAACCTTTCTAATGCCTCAACCCTTTAATACAGTTCTTCATGTTGTGGTGACCCCCAACCATAAAATTATTTTCATTGCTACTTCGTAACTGTCATTTTGCTACTGTTAATGAGTCATAATGTAAATATCTGTATTTTCCGATGGTCTTAGGTTCTACAGCAGTGGTTCTCAACCTTTCTAATGTTGCAACCCACAGGTTGAGAACTGCTAGCAGGGTCGCCTAAGACCATCGGAAAACAGATATTTACGTTATGATTCATAACAGTAGCAAAATGACAGTTATGAAGTAGCAACGAAAATAATTTTATGGTTGGGGTCACGACAACATGAAGAACTGTATGAAAGGGCTGCGGCATTAGAAAGGTTGAGAATCACTGCCCTAAGCAAAGAGAAAGACAGAATTTCCTCTCTCATGTAGGTGAAGTCCAGTAGGAGCTGGTATTATACAACACTAAATAATTCACAGATCATTTTTATCATGAGTGCTAACAATAGCATTCCTTAGATAATAAAGAAAGGGCTTCCTAAAGCATCTTCTATAGATAAAAATAGATATCCAATGAAAGCATTAAGACAAAAATTCCATTAATGCTCACCATTTATGAGGAAATTCTTGGTATGAAATACCTTCTTTCAAACTATGATAGTGGGAAATGGAGGCTTTCTTAAAATATTTTCAATCACATACCCATGCCTAGGGGATAGGTCATGGTTAAACTGAGCATGGTTAAACTGGGTGTTTATGTGTGACATTGGTATAGGGAATATATGCAGGAACAGAACATGAAGCATCCTGTACATATAGATGTTAGGTAGGTAATCGTTTTGTAGAGAAGACACTTAGCCTTGTAGCTTTTACTCTTAAGTTGATAATCCATTTTTATAGCTTCCAAGATAGAAATCATCAATTTTCCTAAAGAATGTGATTTAATGGTGCCTCCTGGGATGCTGGTATGAGGGCTTGAGACATTGGGCTAGTGAGTGATACCAGCCAATCAGCCAGCAGTGCAGGGTAACATAACCTTGTTGCTCTCTATTAGAAGTCACACTCTAATAATATTGTTAAAACCCATAAAACTGACAATAGCTGTGTATCAGTTATCTATTGCTGTAGAATAAGCTACCCCAAAACTTAGTGGCTTCAAACAATTATTTATTATTTATTATAATTATTATATGGATTCACTGAATAGTTCTGCTGGTTTCACCTAGTCTCACTTATTTGACTGGATTTAGCTGGAGGGTCTGTGGACTAGAAAGTCCAAGATGGCTCTATTCACATGTCTTGTTGGTGACATTGGCAATTAGTGGGTGCCTTGGGTCTCCTCCACATGGCCCCTCATTTTCAAGTAAGCTACATCAGCTTTCTTACATGGCAGTCTCAAGACAGTGGCCAAGAGGCCAAGGTGGAAGCTACAAAACCTCTTAAATGTCTAGACTCTGGAATTGAACACCACCACTTCCTCCATATTCTGTTGCTCAAAGCAAGTCACAAGTTCATCCCAGAATCAACAGGGTGGAGAACAGACTCCACCCCTTAATGGGAATCACTGCAAAGAATTTGTGGCCATATTTAATTGACCACAGAGTGAAAGGGAAATTTTGAGGGGAATTTTGCAGTGTGGTTAGCTTGTGGTTTGAAGCTCTGCATGGAAAACATTGGATTCGCCTTAGAAAATGTGACTAAGAAGAAACACAAGCCTAAACAAATATTTCCACATTCAAGAATTCGGGAGTTTCAAAAGGTGTTCAGGACATATCTCTTAAAGTCTGTGTGTTTAGGCTGAACCATGAAGACTGCTGATATTTGACCATTTGGGCCACACACACAAAAGGCAATTTCATATGCTCTAACTTAACACATGCTGGAAAAAAATCCATTTGATTTAGAACTGTTAGAGAATGGAGTGCCCGGGTAAGACAAATATCTTTGAAAATTGCCAGTTCTCGTATGCATACCACACATGGGATCATTCCATTTAAATATTTGTATGTAATTCTGAAGACATATAAGAGCCATCATTTGAAACTCCCAAATTGAACAGAGCATGGAGAGTTGGATTCTAGGATCCACTAAGGCCTCTATGTAGGCCAGTCATTCTGAATCAGGGGTGATTTTGCCCCTCAGGGTATATTAGCAATGTTGGGAGATATTAATGTAACAACTTGGGGGAGGTGATACTGGCATCTAGTGGCTAGAGGCCAGGGATACTGCTAAACATCCATTCCCAAGACAACCCACCACAGCAGAGAATTAATTTGACTCTAAATGTCACAGGTATCAAAGTTAAAAACCCTAGTCTAGGTGATTAAGAAGTCAATTCCCATGCCCATGACACTATTTTCTCATCTTTAACAGGAAACAGCACAATTACTTTCTAGAGTTCCGTCTACTTCTAAAATTCTATGCATTATATATTTGCAATATCAGTATACTTCTTTGAGTTTTCTGATTATTTAAATTTTGTATCAATAGGATATGTAGGAGTGTATGTGTAGCTAAATGGTCAGGTAGTATCAGTAAACCTAACTAGATTAGCATTAGAAACAAACATAGTAAGAAGACATTGACTTCAGAAGAACGCAAACTGTTGGAAAATACACATCTATTCCAAACTGTAGAATAAGCACAACACTGCTCAGACAATGTGACTCATACCTAGAAACCACCATCATCATCTACCCTCCTTGTGTACCTTTCTTTATCTGCCCCTGCCCCTAATCACACACTTGATACCCACATACATCACACATGGCCCTTCCATCTTGGCTTTCCCTTCAATCTCTCATCATCAACCAATCCCAAAGAATGACAAAAATGTTCTTGCATGACTGAATTTAGAGAAATTCAGTGGTTAAGATATAAAGTTCAAAAAAAGCCAAAAACAATAACAACAAAAAAAACTTTCCAAATCTGAACAGAATTTCAGTGACTGACATTAAACCTTTTCCTCTTCAATGCCTTTCATCTCTTTCAGCCTCTGGTGCTCTGCCCACCAGTGTCAAGTCAATTACTTAAAAAGTCATTTGAAAGGTCCTATGCTGAAGGCCCCACCTCTTCAGCTCCAGATATGGATATTTAGAGAAAAAAGAGAAGGGCCCAATGGCCTCCACATTATTCATGCTTCTTCTACTTCCACCCCTTTCTGTTCTCAGCTGAAGCTGGTCTCAGGGAATATCTGTGAGCTGGATGAAATCTGCTCAGCCCATCAAAAATTTATAGAGTGCCCACTATGTGCCAGGCATTGAAATTGAACCTGGGCTAGGTCTCATCCTAAAACATCTTGTCCTTATTTCTCTATATGACAGCTGTGGCAGGTGGACTTAACTAGTTTAGCCATAAGGGTTAAATTTGTAAGATAAGACCCCTTCTCTCTGTTTTTTCTGCATTACAGATGTTTGACCTGTGATCTCATATATGAAACCCCTAGCCATTTCTCCTGTGAAATGCATGCTATAGTCACAAAGCCAACCTAGGGAGGGGCCACACGGGCACAAATCATGGCACAGAAGCAACTGAAGGAGACTGGGTTGTTATTGGGGAGCCACTATCTAGGGTACAATGCATTGATTTGCCACTGCCTCATTTCAACATTTCCTAACTGAGTTTCTAGAGAAAAGGTTTTAACTGTTGGTCCACAGTGCAGGCAGACTTTTAAGGGATTCAGGCAAGTATACCCCAAATGTGCAGGAACTTAGGATTCTACTGAAGGGTATTAAAATCTGGAATTTCATACCTGCTTATTTTTAAATTTAGGTATAATTTGCATAGATTTGAAATGTTCAGTATGATTAATAGCAGTATCCTCTGGTTTTGAAAAAGCTCTCTTTCTTTAAAACTATTTTATTATTCCAAATATTTTACAATATTTTATTAATGGGCAGAAATATTGATAAAGACCACATCTGCAAGACAGTCCCCCTCCCTAGTAATCTACCTTGTTTCCCCAAAAATAATACAGTGTCTTATATTAATTTTTGCTCCCAAAGATGCACTAGGTCTTATTTTCAGGGGATGTATTATGTTTCCATGAAGTAGGTCTTATTTTCGGAGGATGTCTTATTTTCGGGGAAACACGGTACATACTTTTCAAAGTGACTCTGCAGTTACCATCAGTGCCCTGCAGACATCCCTCAGACCTCTCACCTGGGTGCAATGCAGGTGAATTCCAAAGGCCACATTCACATCGCTGTGTCTGGCTTTTCTTGCCCATAGCTGAGGAAGGCCACTATGTCTGCAGTCTTGGCCAGAGTGCTTGGGAATTAGCAAAACCCAGAAGCATTTCAATAAATGATTCTTGGGAATTGGCGTGTAAGTACCACCATTCCCTCATTCCTGAGGTGGAAACACTCTGAGTGTTCATTGTCTCCCAGAGTCCCACCTGGAAGTCAGCTCCAGTTGCTCACAGTGATAATTCACTTAATAACCCTTTTATGGCTTCATTTCTTCCCTGTCTCCCTTCCCTAACCAATGTTATTGGTGTTTTCATCACCTATCAAACTACATGCACATCCGCCTTCATCTCAGGGTTTGCTCCTCAAGTACCCAAACTAAGATGGTCATCAACAATCCATTTATAAAGTCTGCCTTTTCAGGGCAGTAGCACAGAGTTTTTCTACACACATATTAAGGGAAAGACTAAGAACATATATTAGAAAAGATGAAAACCAGAAACTTCAGACCCTAATTCATCTGGACTAGGATTCTGTTCCTGACAGACACACATTTAGATCCCTCATATCATCCTCCAACATTAGATAAATGTGCCCCTAACTCCCTAATTTTTCCTCTCACAACCCCTTAAGAACTTTTCAATATTTACTTGCCATTTTGGAGAGGTTAACATCCTGTTTTCTGTTTCAGGCCAGGGGTCTCTTTTCTGACTGCTTCAGTGCATTTTATTTCTGAGTAAAACTGAGAGTGGGTCATTTCTTTATTTTCCACAAGTCCGCACCATGGCAAGAAGGATATACATGCGCATGCACATTTGCATGCGTGTAGACCTCAAAGTGACTACCCACTGGCTCTTGCTGGTTATGCAAGAAAGAGAGCTTCTATTTGCTCTCCCTCCTGCCAAGGCCCTACAAGGCAGGCTTTTTATTTCAATACACTCTTGATAACGATGTGAACCCTCTTCTGAATCCCAGACAATGGAGTAAGATAGAAATAGCACCTCTGCACACTTCCCAAGTGGGTAATCTGGCAAAAATAAGAGGAGAAGTCCATGGGGATTGGGATTAAAGAAACAGCAAAAGAAAAAGCTTGTATTTCTGCCTGTTATGACACCACAGATACTGTTTCTCACTACTACACAGCCATGACATCTATTCAGGGAAGGAATATGGAGTCAAAGGTAAATTTGAGGGAACCTTGTGTAAGCCCCTCTCTTTTAGTGTGGGCTGGACCTATATAGTGACTGGCTTCTAATGACTAGAATACAACAAAAATAATGAGGTGTAACTTCTATAAGTAGTGTATAAAAGACTGTCACTCATCTCCGTGTCTCTCAAAACCCTCACTCTGATAAATCTGGCTGCCCATATTGTAAGCTGCCCTATGGAGTAGGTTTTATGTCAATAAACTGAGGGTGGCTTTTGAAAAACAGTCAGTGAGGAACCAAGGCCCTTGGTCCAACAGTCCATGAGAATCCAAATCCTGCCTACAGATATAGATATAGATAGATATAGATATAGATGATATAGATAACCCTATACAAAATGTAGTTTTGTATATGCTCACCTCTATATAAACTATATGATATTCCAACATTTGATTACATCACAATTTATCCCTTCTCCAGACAATGAGCATATGTGTGTGTGTAGGGGGGGGTTCACGCACGTGCGCCTGTGTGCACATTTATTTGGGTAAACCGTATGAAAGTGCCAATATTTGGCCATTTTTATCTACAAAAATAGCCCTTTCATGTGATTCAACCTAATACATTTTCATTCATGCAAACCATGGCCCTTTATTTACAATAATAATGCTACTGATGCTAATCATTATCTCAACTATTCCTGGACTGGGCATTAAAGTCAGACAGCTATGTAGCTTTCAGAAAATTACTTCTCTCCATTTTCTTCAGCTATAAAATAGAGATAATGACAGTACCTACTTTATGGAGCTAAGTGAGGATTTAATACAATGGTATAGCCAGGTACGCAGTAAAGACTCAATAAAAATTAGCTGTTACTGTGGTTGATTCTTTAATCATTTTTGTGATTGGTTTAAACCTGACATTGACCCTTTTTGACACTGAGAGACTATAGAGACATTCCTTGGGGTAGACATTTGCATGGGCTGTTTGGATTTCACTTTGCATGGGAGTGTCTTACTCCAGACTCCCATCACTGACTTCCCTATATTGATCTTCACCCTTTAGCCAGAAATCCCAAGAGAATAGCCTCTCTCTCCTGAGATAAGACTTCTAAATCAGCCTACAAAGTGGACCTAAAAAGTTCAAACTTCTAGAAACAACCTTTCCTGCAGTCCAAATGTTTCTGTCACTCAGTCCAAGCCTAGAAATTATTTCAAAAGAACTAAAAGAAAAGAAAAACCACACTTGACTCTCCTTCATAGTTTAAATGAAAGCCCCTTCAAGTGCAGTCTGTGACTAAAGCCCAGGTTCAACAGAATGTGTATTTTATCCAAACCCATCTGCTCTTCTCTCTTGCCAGCAACACATTTTTAAAAATCTAATCTCTGTTTTCTTTACATGAATCTAGACCAAATGTGATTTCTCTCCTGCATGTGAAAATAAATTATTTCAAATGCAATTTTCTCCTCCAGTTTGTTCCTGCGCCTCTGGGTGTAACTCCAGATACAAGCTTTGCCTGCTACTGCAGCTCCAGCAGGAACTGGCAAATCCCCAGTGTTCCTCTGGGGGGTGGGGCGGAGTGGAAGATGGAGTCTCATGGAGGACAGCCAGGCTAAACCCTTAGCACCTAAGATTTCTGCTTCACACTCTAAGATAGTATTTTGACTTCCCCTTCCAATGAGGATTGGGCAAGTGGGAATTAAGAGTTATTCTCAAAAGGAAAAGAGATCACATTGAGCTCTTCTTATCCAGGCATATTCAATCTGTGCTAAGGGGCAGCTACTGATGGTAATAGCATTTGGCATCTCTTTTGGACCACGGCTGCAAGTGTGGTCCCCAAACCAGCAACAGCAGCAGCAGCACTTGGGAGCTTGTCAGAAATGTCAACTCTCAAGGCCACCTCAGAGCCACTGAATCCGAATCTCTGAGGGTGGGGCCTAGCAATCTGGGTACTGTCAAGCTTTCCAGATGATTTTATGCATGCTCCAATGTGAGAAGCCTTGCTTAGGTAGGCAGTCATCCACACACAATGGAGACCTATGTCTTGGAACTCAAATCTGTCCTATAGTCCAGTGAAGGGACAAATGAACTACTGAATATGAAACAAATCCAAACCAAGGTTTGAAATATAATAATCCACTGGCAGCCCTCACTGAAACACCCTCACTCAGCACCCTGTAGCACCAACACAATGAACTTCCTTAGAGGAAGGGTCTTCTGACTAAAAGAGATTAATGGCCATCACAGTTGTCAACTTGGCCCCTGACCTTTATACAGATCTTTTCCTTATAGTAATGCAAATAGAAACAGAGATCTTCCTGTTTGAAGTGGGCTTCAAACTCTTAGGAAATAAATATAATGAAAAATCAGACAGCCCTAGATGGTGTGGCTCAGTTGGTTGAGCATCGTCCCATGCATTGAGAGATCACTAATTCAATTCCAGGTCAGGGCACATGCCTGGGTTTCAGCCTCGATCCTAGTAGGGGCATGCAGTAGGCAGCCAACCAATGATTCTCTCTCATCAATATTTCTCTCTCTCCCCCCTCCTCTCTCTCTTTCTAAAATCAATAAAAAATATTTTTAAAAAGAAAAAATCAGCCATTTATTTTACTGCATCCTAGTCAGTAGGTAATGGCTCCTACTGGAACAGTCCTGTTGGCCCAACCATGCTGTCATTTTTAGTTCTGCACAATAGAAGACTTTAAAGTCCAGGGGTGAGACTAGTCAGGTGTTGCCCTTGTTTGCCTGTTGTTGTGGCATGTGGTACCTCACATATTATCTTCCATTCACCTTGTCATTCCTACTCATCATCTTAAACTACATCCTTCTGCAGCTCTGGCCTGTGTCTGCAAATATGAAACATTTAAACTGTCTCTGTATAGTATCCTGAGAAAATGCATTGTAGAAACTCAATAACAGAAGCTTGGGCTAAAGAAGTGCCCCCTGGTGCCCCATAGCTGCCCTTCTGGACAGCAGAAGGATCTGAAGCATTCCAGCAAACTCTACAGGAAGGCTCTTGGGTCTACCATTTCCCTGAATCCAAAATATATCTCATACAATTGCAAAAACAGTTAAGGAAGAGACAAAATCCAGATACAGTGGGCTACAGTGAGCTGACAAGGCCTTGGGGAAAGCACTATTGCTCCCTAGCTTTTTGTGATAGGTCCACAAATTTCTCATGAGCCAGGAGGCCCATGAAAAGAGTGACCAAGCTAAAGGACCAAACCAAAGTTCTTAAAGAAGTCACCCCAGCTGCTTTTGGATTTCTTGTCCCCTCCTCTAGGTAGCATACTGACGTTCAAGTTCATTGCACTGTTACTTGCCAAGTGGCTATCAGTCACTGGGTTGCAGTAGGCAGGCCCTGTTTTTTCTTCCCCACTCCAGTAGGCCCATGGCACATATTTCTTAATGGCATGTAAGGCCTGAGAAATCAGTTGTGCCCTAGGCTCCCCAAACAGGGGTTTCCAGGAAGGCACACGGGCTGCCCGGTGCATGAAGAAGGAGGCTTGGAGGGCAGAAGGGGGAGGACTCAGAAGAGGTTCAAGGTCAGAAAACGTTGTTGTTTTTTTTCCATTAATAAATCAAATCACTCCAGCTCATTCCTGTTGCTCTTGGCTGGCAGGACTAAAAAATAACTCTGAATCATCAATGCTACTCATGACAAGTGCTTCCTGTGTGGGATTTGGGCATTTCTCTTCTGTTTTCTTGGCAGAAGGAAGAAAGCTACATGAAGGGATGGAAGAAAGGAGGAAAGAGTTAAGCTACTGTTACCATATTTTTAATCCAAAGCCCATTCACACTGGCTGTTGATGTATTATTAAGTCCAATAATGATACCTCCAAACCACCTGCATGAAAAACCCACAGGGTTCTTAACCATTTCCTTGCCAGATCTCCAGATCTCCCACCAGGAGTGCAGAGCCCTGCCATGTTCCTATGCTGCTGAGTCCTGACTCATGCTTTGTTCAATCCTACATCCTAAAGGAAAGACCTGTCTTTCCTGACCTCTCCAAGGAAGCTTTCTAGGCTTCCTGCCTTCTAGTAAAGACAGAGGGAGAATGTCTGGTGACTGAAGAGCTGATAGGGTTGTTTGCCCAGGACTGGGGAGTTTCCTATGATTTGGGACTATCAGTGCTAAAATTGGGACATTCCTGAGCAAATTGGGATGAGTTGATCATCCCAGAGCTGAAAGCTGAGAGAACTTTGGTGGGTGCCAGGGAAATAGTCCTTTGTTCTCAGTCTATGTTCTAGAAACAGCACTTCTAAAACACTAATGTGCATATGAATCATCTGCTAACAAACAGGTAGATTCTGATCCTATAGGTCTAGTCTGGAGCATGAGATTCTGTATTTCTAACAGGCTCCCAAATGATAATGATGTCATCATCAGTGATCTATACTCACAAATCATATCAGAGCATCTTCAGCCTTCTGATTTCTCTTCCATGCTTCAGCCCAGGAGGACAAAAAAGTCTCATTGGGTTGGCATGGCCAATATAGAACAGAACACTGCTGGCCACAAGGTCTGCCAAAAGGAATCCCAGCTAGCACGTTGAAAATACTGGTGCAGTTGACACTGTTAGCCCAGACTTCCCTCTCCAACTCCTCTCCCTTGTTGCCTTTCATTTCAAAGCCCTGAAATGTAAAATGCTTCTTTCCCAATCTAGAGCTAAGGGTATCCCCGTGACACAGTTCTGGTTGATGAGTCATGATCAGAAATCTTCTGGGAAATGGAGATGGAAGACTGGGAAAGTTTATCTTTCATGACAAAAAGGGAACAGATGTGACTGATGCCCTCTCCCGACCTTCTTTAGGGGCTTAATCACAAGGAACAACAATAGCCTGTAATTATTGGAATCCAGAGTAGATGTGAAGCTTCGAGCTGTTGCAGCCATCTTGCAATCATGAGGAATTTGTGAGACACAAAAACCAGCATTGCTGATCCCCTGAACCAGTGGTCGGTAAACCTTGTCTCATGAGCCGCGGTTTGCCGCTTTATTGACTAATGAGTTTGCCGACCACTGCATTGAATCAATCTCTGCAGCTACCTACCTCCAGATCTTGGCTTATGTGAAAAAAACTAAAACGCCATTTTGTTTAATACCCCTGTCCCGAGAGTTCAGCTTTTCTATTCCCTGCAGTGCAATGCATTCTAGAATATATCATACTGATACAATAGTGTCCCTAAGTCAAATACTATTCCCATCAGATAGTCTGGGTGGTTATATACGGTCGTGTACACTCTGTACTCCATGAGGCATAATCCACAATGCCTTTGGAGTTGTGCAGTACACAATCTGCATTACCATACAAGGTAACCATGGAGGACTTGTGGTGCCTGGTGTTTAGAGCCAGTCCTTGGTAGAAAACCAATCCTACTACTGATTTCCCTAATCAGCCCTGATACAGTTATGTAATCAATCTGAGCCTCAGTTCCCTCTCTTTAAAGAGAAATAATGACTTATTAGGAGGATGCTTATAAAAAATATATATGCAAAAATTTGGCATGTAGCAGATACTCTATAAACAGCGGATAGTATTACAGAAAATATCATACGATCTATGCTGGTGTCTATTTGGAACACCCTGCATTGAATGACTGTAGTGATTATAGATGTCCCCTCCTCCCACAACTGCAGTATATCAGGCACAGGCTTCTATCTGAGGCCTCTGTGGAGAGGTGTAAGGAGGGCAGAGGAGGGCAGAGGATAGGGGTTCAGGGAAGTAAGGCCGAGTGTAGGGGAGAGAAGAATGTTTGTACATCAAGGAGGCACCTTGGGAAGCTGCTCTACTCCATTTGATCACTGATACTTGTGTGTCTGCTGCATTCTGCCATGTATAGGACCAGCAGTTAATCAGTGGATCCCCTGAACCCCTCCATTGTGAAGCTGTGAATTCAGGAAATGTCCTGGGTTCACTGCCTCATCACCAGATCGAGGAGTTCTAATGAATGTCATGGAAACAGGGCATCCTCTTTGTCCCAAGAGCTGTGTCCACCGGAGGGTGAGGGGACCACACAGCTTTAGCCATTTTGGAGTCCAACAGTCAACATCAAGACTGCTAGGAAAGAGGACAGTATTCCAAGCACACCATCCAGTTCAGTTCAGTTATCAAAGCTAAGAGTTTGGCTTCTGCAGTTCAATGAAAGCACCAGGGTTTGAATGACAACAAGTGCCATCCCCAAAAGCATTCTCTGGTGTGGGTCCATTCATTCTTTATATGAATATTTACTGAGCTTCTCTGTGTGCCAAGAACTGTAACAGACCTTATAGGGACAGTATTCAAGAAGACAGCAATGTGGGCCCTCTGAGATCTTACATTCTAGTGGTGGTGGTGGTGGGGGGGCAAGTAATAAACAAAATATGGATATGAAATATATAGTTTGTTAGGTCCTAATAAGTGCTATGGAGAAAAATTAAGTGAGGAGGGGGGATTTTGAAGGTGAATTTTGAAGGAGATGAAAGAGGGAGAGGTATTTAGTTATCTGGTGTTTCAGGCAGAGGATCAGCAAAAGTGAAAGTCCTAAGACTTGGTGTGTTCTGGGAGCAGCCAGGAAGCCAGTATAGCTGGAGCAAGGACAGAGTGAGGGGAGAACTGGGAGAGATCTAGATGCTGGGGTAGACCACATAGAACCTTGTGGGCCATCCCAAAGTGAGGGCCTTGGCTTTTACCCTGAGTGAGATGGGTGACCTTTGGATGGCTTTGAGCAGAGGAGGGGCATGATTTGACCTTTGTTAAAAGAACTCTTCCAGCAGTTGTGTGCAGAATAGACTAGGGCCTGGAGAGGAGAGAGACTATGGGGCCAGATTATGGTGGCTTGAGTGACCTCCCCCTGCTAGGTCTCAGATATTCAGGGTGTTGGGGTGGGACTGAGGCAAAGAGAAGAACCCTGGGGGCATCCAATCAGACCACCTTTGTCCCTCCAGGTTGGAGCCACTGGGCTCAACCCTTGGTCAGCAGATGAGCTACAGACATGAGTGTTTAATGGCCACCCCCTGGCTAAGTGACAACAAAATCCAGGTGCTCTTGGCCACATCCTGCCTTTGTCTGCACATTGCTACATTATGGTGCCACAGCAAGCCACTCCAAGCAGCTGCCAGCCTGCTCTTTAAACAGAACCCTGACAGGCACCCAAACAATGAAAAATTCATCTCCCCAGGATGTGAACCTGAGAGGCAATACCAAGTCCAAGAAAGGTTTAAACTGTTTAGAAAGGAAGGGAGAAGTGTGAGGTCCCGAACAAGTGTAGAACGCCATGTGAGGTGAACTGGTGAAATCCTTTTTTGCCTTAAAGTACCAACTATTTGGTGTGTGTGTGTGTGTGTGTGTGTGTGTGTGTGTGTGTGTGTACATGCACATACAAGATGGTGAGAGAGCTGGAGAAAATAGTTGTGTCTTTCAGCATTTGGGGCGGGGGGCTCTCAAGAAATCACCTCTTTACCTGTTTCTTTACATTTATTTTTACAACTTTAAGAAAAATTATAGACCTATGGGTACCAGGATAACTTTGCCAAGTTCAAATTCAATCTTTCTTCCAAATCCTTCATGCTCTTTTACAGACACCCTTTCCTGACTCAAGTGGCCTTGATCAAGTCTCTTTCTCTAGACTGATATGTGGCTCCATTGAAATACATTTGTTCCTTTGTCAGTGTTTAGGGGCTTTGAAAATTCTCTCCCAGCCTTCTTCCTACACACACACACACACACACACACACACACACACACACACACACACGAAACCCCAACTGTTTTTCCAGGTGCTGACATCAGCTATGCCTTCACCTCTGAGAAAATTATGTGGAGTTGCTTCTTGGACAATCAGTGGTACCCATTTTTATAAGGGACTGTGGCAGCAGCTGCCCCATGACCCCCCCTTGCTTCTGCCAAACAGGATAAAGCTGTTCTGTTGTACATGTTCTCACACTCACCACTGTGAAGAGCTGGCTGTAATGCCACTGATGGAAGCTGACACTCTTGTCAGCTGAAGACCTCTAAACATAAACAAGAGTAAAGCCCTGAACTGATCAGGGGAGGCAACCAACAGCCTGTCTTGTCTGCCTTTCTTTTCCATTCAGTGGGATGAGACCTACATGTTTGCTGACAATGAATGCTTGGGACAATGAGATCTGGGAACAATGGGTGATCAGAACCACCCTAGGACTTAAAGGAATAACTCACCCTCTAGGGAAGTTGGAGACAGTGCTCTCTCACTTCCATGTTTTCCAAAAGAGTCTGTTATTCACAGCCACTAACATAATCAACCCTGGATAGCAGCAAACACTAATGGGAATCAGGCACTGAAGTGGGTTGTTTTTCTGATGCTGATGTACAGCCTGACCCTTTTTTTTATATAATGAGGGACCCATTCATCCTTTAAAAAGAACAGGTCTCCTCCTACTCCCCAACCCCCCCAGTTTATTCCGCCTCATCACTGCTTTGTTATTATCATGAAGGCTTGCTTCCCCAAATGCGTCCATATAGATGGGAAACCTAATTTTCACAGACATGTGTCATCCCTGCTCTTCACAAATGGGACAAGTGTGATGTACAGTAATGTACTTCAGCATTCATTATGTAGAGCAGTGTGGGGGTATCCTGACTCAATCCTCAATGACCTTAATAGGTGGAACGTTTTTCATAGGGTCCTTTGTTGGCCCTCTCCCCATTTCCCTCTTTCCACAGCCTAGTTTTTATTTGGAAATTCTCGGGTACCCTAAGCATTTGCATATACATTGCACATGTGTGCAGTGTGTGTACACATTTGTGGTATTATGACCATGTAGACATGGCCATACATGTGTGGATGTGTGTGAACATGCACACATGGGGCCCATGAATGTGTGGTATGTATGTATGTATGTGCATGTGGTACATGTGCATTGTGTACACATGTATCTCTAGCTTTTAGCAGAGTCTCAAAGATTTCCTTCATATTTTCTCCTATCTTCTCTATGTCAAAAAGTCATATGTTTCTACCACATTATTGCCCCTACCCCCACCCTAGCCTTTGTCCTAGGAGTTTTGCAGATCTAATAAATAGATGGATCTCAGGAAATACTTGTTGAATGATTCTGAGTAGTCTGTTACATGGTAGTAAGGTGAGACCTATGAGCACTCCTGCAGAGAAATAAAATCCAACTCATCAAGCCTGGTCCTCCTTCAGATAGACCTTCTGGTTCTCAATGGCCCCACCATCCCTTGCAGCTCTTCATCCTTGGGCACCCTCTCACTTGCCCCCACATAAAAACAAGCTGCCAAAATGCCTCTGGAACATATTACTTCCCATGGAAACTGCAAAATGTCCCTTGCGTCATCCCCAACCATGCTGACTATGGCTTGGCCTTGCGACTTGCTTTGGGTCCAAGAGACACTAGGAAACCTGACTCCAGCAGAGATATGCAGAAGCACTTGGGCTCCCAGGCTTGCCTTTTCTTGCTGCTGGGGACCCTTTCAACACTACGGGGGCAATTGTGGGACAGTCTCCTAAAGGATAAGAGACCACCATGGAAAGGGAACCCATCCAATGCATCTGTCTAGGCTGAGATCCTAGCCCTTAGAGTGAGGTCATTCTAGACCTTTTATCCCTGACCAGGTCAGCCCAGCCTAGATTTCCTCAATCGATGTGTAGGATCATGGGAAAGAATTAGCATGTATGCCTGTAAGTCACTAAGTTATCTCCACTTGATTTGCCTTCTAATTGGCAAGGCTGCTTGCTTGGAGAGCAACTATGGGCAGCAAAACAATTGAGGATCTCTATGCCAGACAAGGACATGCTCAATGCCACTATTACGACAAATGCTAACAAATATACCTTTGTTACTTCCCCAAAGACACCACCTCTAATACTTGACCTCATTGTTTTCTGACAGATAAAAAGTCTACAGAAAACATTAAATTACATTTGATTATGTAATTTACACGTTGCTTTTTATTGAGACAAGTCAAATTATATGAAATCAGTTCCATCATAGAAATGCAAAGTTAAACAGATCAACTTAATGACTGCCTAGAAATAATGCAATGCTTGGCACAGAGTGAGCTCTCAGTAAATATTGGCTGGATTCTGAGCTGATCTAATCTGACTCTCCATTCTAAAGATGAGAAAACAGAGGCCCAAGGAGGTTATATATCTTCCATCAGTCTTAAAACTGATGGCAAGCCTCCTCTGCAACATGACACTCATTATAATAAAAAGGGAGTGTCTGGGTAACTTGAGACTTTCCTGAATCAGATGGGTGGGGATGAGCCCTCATCAGTACACACAATCCACTGACTCAAATCAATGGGGTCTGTCTGGTTCTTTGTCATTGACACAGCAGGTGCTCAACTGATGTCAAATGAGGACATGCACGTGGTAAACTTGCCACATTAAAGGAAAAATCTGCAGTTCCTACTTGCATGCCCCTTTCTCTCCCCTCATACAGAATCATACAAAATGTATCACCTTCCCAATGTGTTGGCAAAAGTTTAGCACTGAGTACGCTGTATTAAATGCTTAAATGATGAAAACAAAAGGAATAGACTCCTCTTTGAGCCCCAGGGAAGAAAGCAGAGGCCTCCAAGAAGCCAAGGTGCATTGACTGGCAACATTTATTTTATACTTCTTGCATTTCATTCAGTCAAGGTCAATCTCCACTTGATTTGCCCCCTAATTGGCAAGGCAGCTTGCTGGAAGAACAAATCTGGGCAGTAGAACAATGATCTCCATGCCATGCAAGGACATGCTAAATACCACTTTCTTCTCCTTTCTTTTCTCCAAGAACTAAACTCCTTTCCACACAATCCTCCAATGGAGGCAGCCAAGAAGAGCAAAGGTCTCTGCTCTCAAGCCCAAATATCTTTTGGTGGTTCTCAATTCCTTTTCTAATTTAGACTGTATGTGTGCATACCTTTGTGGGCACATGTGTGGTGTGAGATCCTTGCAGGCAAGAACTGCTTTATACAGCTCTATACCTAATACCAAGCACATGCCTGGCATTCAAAAATGTGTGTTCTGTGAACCAATGAATGAATGGATTGTACTCGGGGGTTTCTCTGAGTGACCCTTTGAGATTCCACTGTGGTTACACCATGTAACCAAAACATAAATTGTGTGAGCTTGAAACAAAAGCCCCTGTACCGGTTATTAAATGGTTGTCTCTCAGTTACAAATATACCCTTCTACTAGTATACACTGCTCTGTGATACTGGGGCTTTGACTCCACACATTTTCTTCCTGCTTTCTTAGCTGTTCCCTCTTGGGCTCTGCCAATAAGGATAGCTAGAGAGAAACAGATAGGGGTAGGATGTAAGAAGAAGGGATTTGTGTCTCTCTTTGCTTCCAATTCCATGAGCATCCCCTTTGTGATAGCCCTTCATTGGAGCAGTGGCCTCTGGTTCCAGAATCTAGCTGTTTTGTAGTTTGGGCGGGGAGAGAACTGGCAATCCCAGAACTAGCCTTGTTATGCCCCTCTCTGAGACACCAACATAAGCCAGGCAGCATTTCAAGGTATCAACTCCAAACTTCTAAGTTTTTATAACTTCAACTTCTTCCCTTTGTTCCCCCAGTCCTGGGGTGGCCCCTACTTTTTACAGTTCCTGTCTCTATTTTATTTTTTTGCCTTTTCAGCTTTCTATTGCCTATTTAACCAACGACTTCTGTCAAAATAATTGGTTTCATTGTTCTCCTAACTGAATCCTGACTTATATGGAAACTGGGGTGTTTTTAGGGGCATCAGTGCCTTTTGTACTCCACCACAAGATTGGAAGTCAGGCACAGTGAACTCTACTTAGTCTAGAGTAGGATCTTCCAAATTTGGCTAGAGCTAGACAAAGAAGACACAAGACAAAACTACCTCATGTCTGCAGCAAACAGGACACAAATAGCATCTATGGGTCTGACACAGCAGATACTCCAAAAATATTCATTGAACAAATGAATGTGCCGGTGGCTGACGCCTGTGCTATGTGCTCCCCTGGCCCTTCTCAAAATACAACTGTACTATGTTCCCCAGCCTCCTTCACAGTCAGGGTAGCCATGTGGAAAGTTCAGATATGATAATCATTTCCAGTCCTGGCCCACAGACATCTCCCAAGGGTGAAACTCCCTCGTCAACCTGTAAGATTTAGAAGACTAAAGGAAGCCTGTGAGGCAGGGCCACAGGTGAAGGGACCTGATCTCAGGATAACCAGGTAGAGGATCTCCTGCCAAATGTGAAAATAGAAAATGATGCAATGGAACTGTTAGCTGAACACACAATGGCTGCCTATTGTGTTAAGCTGTTGAGATTTGAAGGCAATTAGCATACCCTAACCAGTAAAGAAGTCAAGGGCATGAGTTTGTCTCTAGCCCTGGCCATCCAACTCTGCATCAGGCTTTGGGGCATGAAGGTGGCTAAACAGGAATTTGGTTCATCAGCAGATCTCATTTCAACAACTGGAGGAACAGCTCAAAGGGCATAGCCTCCTGACAGCAGGGCCCTGCCCAGCAGGAAAGCACATGATTACAAGGAGTCCTTCCATCCAGATAATGGAGTCAGTCACTTTTTGGGGTCTCATGTAGGTAAATCTACAGAATGATTAACCAAATGGACTGGCTCTTGCAGAGTTTGCATCTCTGGGATTCTTCACAGGACAATTGAAGAACATTTGCCTGGGACGACTTTATACACTGAACTAGGAAGAAAGAGACTGAGCTCGGTGATTTTCCTTTTAATTAATAAATAATTTTTGTAAAAGTAATATATGGTCATTGGGAAAATAAAATTAGAAAATCAGAATAGAAGGGGGGAAAAGTGCATAGTTGGTCCACTGCACCATCCAGACGTTAAGAGTAAATCATTGTCAAAATGATGATATATTTCCTTCCAGAGTTTGTACCTGGCTTATTATATCTTTTACATGGTTGTGATCAAGCCCCCCGCATCATATTTAAAAACTGAGTTCAAAGTGTCATATTTTAATCCAATCTCTGCTGCTTCCTAGCCTTACAACCTTGACCAAGTTATTTCATGTCTTTGTGTCTCAATTCTTCGTCTGTAAAATGGGGACAATGATTCAAATCTCATTAAACTTGGAACAAGAATTAAATGATGTTATTTATGAAAGCACGTAGCACAGTGGCTTCCTGACTGAAATAATGTGTTAGCTATTGTTGTAGGCTATGTATAGGATTTTCATCTTTATTGAAAGAAAATAGTATCTAGGTTTTCTAATTTTAAAAAGTCATATTTCCTCATTGTAGGCAATTAAGAAAATGTGGAAAGAGACAACAAAAAAGAAACCATAATTCAGAACACCTTAGAGCTCCATCTTGCTTGCATTTTTGTTCTCAGTAAGACCCAAATTCAGGGAATCCTAGAATCCAGGCACTTTTGAGTGAAGGAGCTTCTGGTGTCAAAAGAAAAAAGAGAGGGTCATGGAGAAGGGAGCAAAATCCAGAACTCTGAGTGAAGGCACCAAAAAATGAAGATGTGAGGGAAAATTGACAGGACACCAAGGGCAATGTAGCCCCTTATTTTGATAGCAATGGTATTTGATTTTCATGTCTCATAACTATAAAAGAAAAAAATCAAGAACTGCCTAGAGAGCATTTCTGAAGCACTCTTATTTTCCTCTCTGCATGATCTCTGTGCAAGAGAAGCAGACAATGATCACATTTCTCTCCACCACCTCCAGCTGCATCCCTGGGGGGGGGGGGGGGAGAACCCACATTTCTCAGTGACGGGAATATGCTCTGACTTCTAAGCAGCATTCGGGTTCAGCAGTGGGATCAGCCTTCAAGCCCTGAGCATTTCTTAGTTATATAAGCTTTCCTAGGCTTTGGCTCTGTCTTCCTGTCTTGCCAATGCTTAGGACAATGTTAAGCATTAGTAATCCTGCAGCCAAATGGAATAGGAGTTGCAGTCAGGTAAAAATCGCATGATTCTATGTGGAGCTTGTGGCATGAACTAAGATGAAATGCATTGTGTCCCACCCACAAACACTTAGAAATATCTGTTGCAGATAAGGATAATGCTGTCCTGTGGTTTATAACAATGCTATTCAAAGTGTGGTCTGGGGACCAGCATCACCAGGGACCTTCTAAGAAATGAGGATCTGTGGAATCAAAATATCTGCGCGTAGGGCTCAGAAATTTGCATTTTCACTAACTCTCCTGATGATTCGATACAAA
Organism: Vespertilio murinus; assembly: GCA_963924515.1. Taxonomy (NCBI): domain Eukaryota; kingdom Metazoa; phylum Chordata; class Mammalia; order Chiroptera; family Vespertilionidae; genus Vespertilio; species Vespertilio murinus. Next base: position 6,372,834 of record OZ004710.1, on the reverse strand, counting down.
CTAAAGTTTGAGAAGCACTGGCTTATTCCATTGTCCTTAGAGAATCACACACTCATGAGAATATTATTAATAGCAACATATAAGTAATAATAACACCTAGCATTAAATAAATACTTGCTATGTACTAGAAATTACATTATTACTCATTATCATCTTTACTCTTCATAATTATCCCACCACACACTAGATAGCATTATTATGCCCATTTTATAGATAAGGAAGCTGAGGAGTAGAACAATCATGTATCTTGTCCAAGTTCACCCAGGTGATGGATCCTGAGCTTGAACCAGGGCTGATTGATACAAAAGCACTACCTGTCTCAACTTCTCTCCCTCTCCCCTAGATTTAGGACTTCTCCTAGGAAAATATCCCTGGGGTATCATCTTCTTTTAGCAGCTGCATTCTCTCTGGATTCAGGCATCTGAATAATAGCTACCTATTAAGGCTAACCCAGGAAGCCACAACTGCGTGGAGACAGGAAGCGATAAGGAAATGGCCAGCCCCCTCCAGTGTATCTGGCATTAGTTTTAATGACAACCTGGAAGGTTCAAGCATCCTCAGGCTGTCACTGCAGTGGAATTGCCTGGCACAGCCATGGCGGCATGCTTGGCACAGTCCTTGTTCCTGCTGGCATGAGCCAGTGCCAGGAAGGAATAGGCACTAGTGCCAGGCAGTGATGCCAAGCCTCCCCGGCGGCCTGCTTTGCTGCAGCAGGTCAGGCAAGTGGCAGAAATGTAAAAACTGATTCTCGCAACTGGGGAGCAGGCGTGGAAGTACACAGAACCCTGGCAGGCTCTCCGCAGGCTGTTTCCAAAGGCTGTGATGGCCTTGCACAATGATGCTGGCAGGGGGCTTGGATGGAGATCAACTCACAGCAGGCGCAGCTCTGTAATAGATGTCAAGTGACTAGTGGGCAATGACTGACCACACCAAGAAGATTATGCTCTCTTCACCACACTTCTTGCAAAGGTTTATGGTTGTTTTCCAGTGTTTCCTCTTCTTGTCCATTCCCACTGAAACTGAGATAATAAACTACTGGACAGAGTTGTGTTTTGTTTTGTTTTTGATGTTACATGTCTTTTTATTTCATTCAAGTTCTGGTTATCTGGCATTAAGACTATTTTTTTAATCTTTATTGTTCAGATTATTACAGATGTTCCTCTCCCCCCCCCCAGCTCCCCTCCACCTGATTCCCAATCCCACCCCACGCCCTTACCCCCGCCACTGTCTTCACCCGTAGGTATAAGATTTTTGTCCAATCTCTTCCCGAACCCCTTGGACCCCCTTCCCCCTGTGAATTGTTAGTCCAATCCCTTTCTATGTCCCTGATTCTATTATATTCACCAGTCCATTTTGTTCTTCAGATTTTTTTTATTCTCTTGATTTTTAGATTCACTTGTTGGTAGGTATGTATTTGATGCCTTTTTGTTGTTCATAATTTTTTACCTTTACCTTTTTCTTCTTCTTCCTCTTCTTAAAGAATACCCTTTAACATTTAATGTAATCTTGGTTTGGTGTGGATGAATTTCTTTAACGTTTTCTTGTCTGTGAAGCTCTTTATCTGACTTTCAATTCTGAAGGATATCTTTGCTGGGTAGAGTAATCTTGGCTGTAGGTTCTTGTTGTTCATCATTTTGAATATTTCTTGCCACTCCCTTCTGGCCTGCATAGTTTCTGTTGAGGAATCAGCTGACAGTCGTATGGATACTCCCTTGTTTTTCTCTTGCTGCTTGTAAGATTTTCTCTTTGTCTTTTGCTCTTGGCATTTCAACTATGATGTGTCTTGGTGTGTTCCTCTTTGAATTCCTCCTGTTTGAGGTCCTGTGCGCTTCCTGAACTTGTAGGTCTATTTCTTTCACCAGGTAGGGGAAGTTTTCTGTCATTATTTCTTCCATTAAGCCTTCAATATTCAGCTCACTCTCTTCTTCTGGCACCCCAAAAATCTGGATGTTGGTATGCTTGAAGTTGTCCCAGAGGCTCCTTACACTATCCTAGCCATGGGCAAACTATGGCCCGCGGGCCAGATCTGGCCCATTCAGCTGTTCTATCCGGCCTGCGGATCCAAAAGAGTGGAGGGTTCTCTTGCTCTCCCCTCTACTCCTTCACCAGCAGCCCAAGATGAGAGTGCCAGCATGGTCAGGTTGCTTTTGTTCTGGCCCTCCGGGCCAGTTTAAGAACCCATTGTGGCCCTCGAGTCAAAAAGTTTGCCCACCCCTGAGCTAGGCTCTTATACCTATCAGTCTTGGCTAAGGTATGTGTGTGTGTGTGTGTGTGTGTGTGTGTGTGTGTGTGTGTATGCAGATATGCACATGAGCATAAACTCAGGCACTTTGTCTCTGCCAGCCTGTGGGCAACTTAGGTCCAATAGCCCAAGCAAGGACAGTTGTAAGATAAACCACAGGTACTCACCATTGAAAGATATCAAAGTTGGAGTGCTGGGATCCTAACACAATTCCAGGGGGTCTGGACAGAATACCCACATTCTTTACAACATATACCATTCCTTACATTTTATTAACATGTGATAAATGTTACTTGTGAACTGAAAATCATTATTATCAACGTTGATTGGCATATTGGACCATGTACACTACACTGAGTAATGGGCTACCACATTACTAAGCTGTTCATCTTCACAATGACCCTATAAGGAAGATGGAAGACAAATACCAATTAAGTCCTCCTTCAGAGGGAAAGTTGGAGAGATTTGTCCATGAAAGCATTCTATTCATTTGGAAGGGAAGCCTTGTACAGTCATCTACCTGATGTGTTACAGAACTATTCTCACTTTCACACCTCACTCTGAAGCCAGACTGTTGGATCTGAATCCCAGCTCTGCCACTTAATTCCAGGCAAGTCACTTAACCACTCTGTGCCTCGATTTCCTCATCTGTGAAATGGGGATAATAGCAGTTACTATCTCCTAACATTGTGGAAAGGAGGACATAAAGTGACCCATTAAATCCAAGGAGCTGGCAGACAGTGAACATTCACTCAGTGGGAGTTTTAACAGTTTTGAGGATGTCATTATGCACAGCCTTTTGGGAAATGCTTGGTTTTATGCTTTAAGAGGGGTGCAGAGAAAAAGCTCTCAACTGTGTTCTACTCAGTATCCCAAAGGGTCCCAGAGGGATTTAGCTGCTGGGAGTTGGGGTTACCCACTGGGAGTTGTTCATGGCTGTATTGCTTTCCCTCCCTTCCCTCTCTTACCTCCCCAGTTCCTGACCACTGCTTCATGGGATCACCTCCTATATACCAGGCTTGCAGTCCATTCCTCATCTCATGTCTGCTGTTAGAGGGAGCCAATCAAAGACTGACAGTCCAGAAAAGGCACTTCACTTTTATAGATCTCATTTCCTTTAATGCACTTTAAAATGAAGGTGTCAGACTTGGATTTACCATGAGGCCACTTTCTGTTTGATCATCCCGTGAGTCAGTGATCCACAAATGAGGAAATGGCACAGACTTTCTGAAAATTTGAGCTGTAGGAGAAGTTCATAGGCCCGGTCTTTCCCATCCTGCCTTTCTTTTCTCTCTAGGAAGTGGACAAAACACCACAAGCCCTGGGGATGCTTTGTCTTGCACTAGATGGGGGCCAAGCACCTCCTCAGCCAGGCCACTCAGGAAGCCCTTCTGCCGGGTGGCTGGCTCTGCAGTCCTCCCTTCCTGTAGATATGCTGGGAACAGCTTCCCCTTTGTTTGTCCCTCTGATCCCATCTGCTCAGCAACTGCCCAAATTCAATTCAGGCGTCGTGTGCTTACAGCCTCCAGTTGAGCATTGTCTCTTAGGAATCACTCCAATCCCCCCAGACAAAGGCCCTCAAATCTGAATAAGCCCTCTGACATTAGCCTGGCAGGATGCTGAACAGGACGGTCCCCATGCCCGCCTCTCTGAAACCCTTTGGTGACCTTTCTCTAACTCCCCTTCACAATGCACTCCCCTGTCACCACCAAGCCAGACGCCACATTTCCTGGTGGATTTAGCCACTATGCTGAGCCAACAGGACACCTCTGTGTTTTGTGACTTGAAGCCTTCCTTTTCTGAAGTTCAGCATTGTCCTTTTATTGAAATAAACCTATATGGGATCTGATTTATGACAAGTTGACCTCATCATCAAGTTAGCAATAGGCAGAACTCTGTGGTTACCTCTGCTTTGGAGGCACTAGGAAGCACATTTTCCAGAAACTTTTCAGCTACATAGTTTAGTTCTAACTCACTTGACTTTCTCTTCCTCATGCAAAGAGATTGTCTTCGTCTAGAGGTAGATTTGTTCCAGTTTAAAGTTGTAATCAAGGACATTTTATCATTCCCTATACTTAGAATCCAATTTAAAGATCAACCTCCCATCTCCCTGTGGTACTCTCTATAGAGTTCAGCTGGTGGGTTTTTCTAGAGCCAGAAACCCAATGGAACAAGCAAATGTCTACAGAAAAATTGTCCTCAAGGTTAATGTCATATTCCTACTTGAAATATAGGAGCCAAATGACCCATTTTATTCCTTTTTGGGAGTTGATTCTTGTCTTGCTTGAACATGATAAGACATTGCTTTGCTTCCTATCTGGCAAGTCTTTGATGCTATTTCAGTAAGTTTTATGACTCATATCTCAATTAACCTTCACAATTTATCAGTTTATTGAAAAATCAAGGTAAGAATTCCCCTAAATTTTCTTTCCTGGGAAAATTAAGCTCACCACATACCAAAGAAGCATGGTGACATAGTCTTCCAATGAATTTTTAGAATAGAAAAAATATTTGCAAAGAAAATTTCTCAAAGTTTCATGTAGTGAGCAAGAACAACTTGTTGACTAGTCAATTCAGTACACATTTATGCAAAGTTTCCTACATATCAGTCAGTGTCCAGATGTATGGCATCATAAGACCAATATTCCCCATTCAGGAATATAGTTTTAGATTTTCTTCAAGAGAAAGCAGCAATTTATTGGGTTCCTCAAACACTTTTGTAAGAAACAAAGAGGAAAATGGTGGTGGCCTCACATCACTCCAGTGGTAGAATTGTAAATGGCTCAGGTATAAATCCCAAGTCTGCCTCCACTTATGACAAAGTAAACTCTCTTCTCTCTTCTTCTACACCATAGGGGGTGTCTCTGACAAGGTAGAGATAACCAGGAGCATTGTTACCCAGGGATGAGCCTATTCTAAAAGTCAATGCTTTTAGAGCATGTGTATATCTTCAGGTAATCTTCAGGTAATCTTCTAAAGTTCCTCACTGAGTACAAAGGCAAGGAAATTCTGTCAAATGAATGAAGGGGAGAATGGCTCGAGGAATTTAATGAAACAGAGACTGGGTTAAATGTTCCCTTCCTCACCATTTTAAGAAGAAGGCATGCCAGCGGCTACTTCTAACATCATAGAATCTACTCGCGTTATCATTGAATGCCCTCCCCCCCAAAAAAAACTGAAATATGCCATAGTGGTTAACACTCCATGTTTGAAGTTATTGACTGACAAACTAATCATAGAATGTCAAAACTAGCAAGGACTTCAGTAATTATCTGGCAGCATATTTCAATCGAAAATAGTACTGACTCCTACAGTGTAATGGGGCGTTATTGTTGCTATGGTTTGTTTGTTTTTACCATGATTAGGAAAGGGCCCCTTCCTGGTTTTTGTAGGCATGGCCAGAAATGATAGATGACTTGGAATACCTCATTCATCCCACACAACAATTCACTCACTGTCTCATCCAAACTGCATATCATATCCCCAAAAGAGCCTATGACACTCATTTTATAGAAGAGGTGAGATACCAATAAATAAAATTAATTGCCCAAGGCCAGAAACAATGGTAGGGCTGGGGTTGTTAACCCAAGTTTTATATTATACTTCAGTAAATTAGATCATTACTTTTAAAAATGGACATTCTGAAATGTTACCTTTTAATGCATTCCCCCTAAAGTCAAACCCGAGACAAAGATTCAACTGTAAGTACAGATTGTCCTGACTTATGATGGTTTGACTTGAGATATTTTTACTTTATAATGATGTGAAAGTGATATGCATTTGGTATAAATCAGACTTTGAATTTTGATCTTTTCTGGGCTAGCAATATGTGGTACAATAGAATTACAATTAACCCATTGTAAGTTGAAAATACCATAAGTCAAAAATGCATGTAATATACCTAACCTACTGAACACCATAGCTAAACCTAGCTTAGCTTGCCTTAAATGTGTTCAGAACACTTGCATTAGCCTACAATTGCACAATTATCTATTGTGAGTCAAGGAGCATCTATAGTGTATTTGGGAAGCAGGTGGTGGAGTACAGAAGTGAGACAGGAAAGGGAAGGGTGGGTTATCAAACAGGTTCCCATCATGAGCAATGGAGATTCAGTCTTATCGGGGAATTCTGTGGGATATTGTAAAAGTATCCACTAGCCAAGCACACTGGCCTTCTTTTCACTTTCTTCTTCATGTGGCAGTTTTGAATGTTCTATCATCAAAATATACAATTTTCTGCCCATGAAATCAAGTTTGATCCCAATCCTTACAAATTCATCATACATGTGTCCTGGGAAAAGTATGTTAATGTGGGGAAGGGGCTAAACACACACACACACACACACACACACACACACACACACACACACACAGAATGACCTTTCAGACTATAGACTCTGAAGGCCTTTCTTTCTCTCAGTAAGTGAGAGCAATCACATCAAAAGAGAAAACAGTAAAAATGCACACTTTGTAATTAATTCTCTTAAGTGCCGACAAGACTTTTGCTCAGAGAAAAATGCATATTAATAAGAGAAAGAAAACCAACAATTTATTTGACAAACTGTTAAGACATGTTTGTATTATGTCATCTAATTTTCAAAACAGCCCTCAGAATAGGCATTACTATTAAGCACATTGTACAGGCCACAAAGCACAATTAGAGAGGCTGTGGGCCCTGCCCAAGGTCACAGAACCCAAAGGGCTGTATCAGGATACAAACCCAATTTCGTAAGACCCAAGGCTGCCCATTTTCCTAGTAGGACTCAACATTTTCTTTTTTTTAAAATATATTTTATTGATATTTTACAGAGAGGAAGGGAGAGAGATAGAGAGCTAGAAACGTCAATGAGAGAGAAACATCGACCAGCTGCCTCTTGCACACCCCCTACCGGGGAATGTGCCCGCAACCAAGGTACATGCCCTTAACTGGAATCAAACCCGGGACCTTTCAGTCCGCAGACCAACGCTCTACCACTGAGCCAAACCGGTTTCGGCAGGACTCAACATTTTCTATTCAGTACTTGAGGGTGATAACTCCCTCATTGCTTTAAATGTATTCTTTAAAGCTCAGAATTTTTTTTTTTTAAAAAAGAAGCCTTACCAAAAAAAGGTTGTTGAAAAATATGTAAAGGACTTAGAGTAATAAACTGTCTAACCCAGGAGTGGGCAAACTTTTTGACTCGAGGGCCACAATGGGTTCTTAAACTGGACCAGAGGGCCGGAACAAAAGCATAGATGGAGTGTTTGTGTGAACTAATATAAATTCAAAGTAAACATCATTACATAAAAAGGTGCGGTCTTTTTGTGGGTTTTTTTTTTTTAATTCAATAGTTTTATTCTTCGGATCTGGCCCCGCGAGCCATAGTTTGACCAGCCCTAGTCTAACTACATGTAGTACACACTTGAGAAGTTTCCATATAAAGCCATGGTCAATAACCTTCACTTTTCCAAAGTTTTGACTTATCCCCATTTCTTTGAGGCCCCAGTATTCCTAGGGTGGGGCGGGTCAGACAAATGCCAACAACTTAATAGACTGTTTTGGCAATGGTTGTTGTTAATTATTAAAAATTCCACATATGTCTTTGGTAGGCACTATTCTGTAGGCCTGATACATATAATAACAAGAGATTCAGAATCTCTACCTACAGGTACTGTGCTAAGTGTGCCACTTATTTCATTATGTTTATTACAATGACACTATAGGTCGATATTATTATTATTCCCATTTCACAGATGAAGAAATTGAGGCTCAGAGAAGTTCTGAAAAGTGTCCACATTGCTTACTGGTGAGTGGCAGGATCAGGATTGATGCCACGTAACCAGTTAGCTTACCATAGCTCTGAATCCCAAACCTTCCTTAACCTGGGCTCTTTCCAACAATGCTGACTGTACCAAAATCTCACCTCCTCCATAAGAATATTCGGTAGCTTTTTCATGGTGATATCTCAAACTCTTGGAAATACATGATGAGAGGTACACTGAGGCTGGTCCTAAACAAAGCACTTCTGGTTCCATAGTCCATACTGCTACTGAATTCTTCCATGCAATTAAACTTCCCAGGCCACCATCTGCCTCTTGTTTCTTTAAGACCAGAAACTGCATCATTCATCTCTGTTTCCTAGGGTTCCAGCTTGGTTCCCCATATATAATCGGGCCTGAAGAAGTGTGTGTCGATGGATTGATTAATTTACATAGAAATAGTTTCCATTTATCCTAATTAAAGCCAGAGCAAAGAAGCCTTCCTGACCCCGAGGGCCAATTCATACTACCAGTTCTGCAGGAATTCAGGACTGAAATATTATATATTTAAGAAACATTTAAAAAGGAAATTGTTAAAGGTTTGGAGGAAAGTCTGGTTTTTGTTTACCGGTATCAAGTTTTAAGAGACCTGCACCCTCTAAATGAGGCAAGCAGTCCAACCGAGGTGTGCATGGTGTGCACAGGCCATTGTATGAAATTGCAAAGGATCCCACTGGCGTTGTCAGCAGATTTTTATTGGGTACATTCTCAATGCCAGATCCTGATGATTCAGGGATCAAAACGAATGAATCAGGTCCCTCTATTTCATGGAACTTACAGTCCGAGAGGAAACACACATTCTGTCCCTTTCCTCTAGAGGAGGGCTTAATTGGTATTATCCAATGGTTAGCCACTTGAACTGGCTGAAGTTGTGGTATTGAAGGGGAGGGCGTGATGGTGGAAGAGACTTGGAAAATGGCGCTGGTAGTTGAAATTAGAAAAGAAACTGGATGAAGGCAATAGAGGCTATGGGAAGACCAGTTCAAGGACCCCTTCCAAGAAGATGCAAGCTTAGACTAAGGTGACCAGATCGTCCCACTTTTGGCGGGACAGTCCAGATTTCTAACAATTTTTCCCACGTCCTATGGCGTTTTTAAAAAGTCCCGATTTTTGGAAAGATAATTGGGACTTTTTTTAAAACGCCACAGGACGCGGGAAAAATTGTTAGAAATCTGGACTGTCCCGCCAAAAGTGGGACGATCTGGTCACCTTAGCTTAGACCCAAGTGGTGGTGGTCAAGTTGGAGGGAAGACACTTGGGAGATGAAATTAATGATTTTGTGATAGATCATATGTGGGGGTGTGGGAAAAGGAAGTCCATGGGATGCTTACAATTTAACTGGAAAGCTAGGGGTGGGCACTGGAGAAATACTAGGAAACTGCTGGAGGGGAGGAAAGAGCTCAGAGGGACAATGAAAGGTGAGAGTGAACCTGGATTCACAGGAAGTGGAGAGGTTCTTAAGGAGGAGCATCTGGCCTCTCGAATGAGAGGAAAGGAAGGGAAGCAGAGGACAGGGAGGAGCTGGGTAGGTATGGAGGATTTACATGGAGATAGGAGATGAGGTCTATTCAAGGGAGAGACAAGGAATCTCAAAGTGTGATCCTAGATCCTAGTCCCACAGCATTACTAGGGAACCCATTAGAAATATAGATTCTCAAACACTGTATTATATAATTGAAATTTGCTAGGAGAGTAGAACTTAAATGTTCTCATGAAAGATAAATATGTGAGGTGATGGATGTGCCAATTAACTAGATGTGAAGAATCCTTTCATAATGTATACATATATCAAATCATCACATTGTGTACTTTGAATATATGACAATTTTATTTGTCAGTAAAGCTGAGAAAAGGAAATAATTAATACATATGTACACTTTATATAATGACAATTTTATTTGTGAATTATACCTCAGTAAAGCTGAGAAAATAAAAAAGGAAGGAAGGAAGGAAGGAAGGAAGGAAGGAAGGAAGGAAGGAAGGAAGGAAGGAAGGAAGGTGAGAGAGAGAGAGAGAGAGAGAGAGAGAGAGAGAGAGAGAGAGAGAGAAAGAAAGAACGAAAGAAAGAACATAAGAAAGAAAGAAATATTCTGGGGCCTCACCTCAGACCTGATGGATCTCAGAGTAGGCCCAGCAATCTGTTTTAGCATGCTTGCTAAAAGAAGTAATTCTGATGTACGCTAAGATTTGAGAATCTCTGCTCTGGACCAGAGCTTCCTAAACCTTGATGTATATATGAATCCACTGGAGAACATACTAAACAGCAAATTATGACTCTACCGTCAGGGGTGGAGCCTAAGATTCCACATGTCTAACCAATTCCCAAAGTAATGATACTACTGGTCCCAGGACTTATTTTTGACCAGGAAGAGCTCAGGAGGTTAGGGACCGTCTATCTGCTCACTGGTGGCAAATGAACACTCAATATGAATCCAGAACATCATTTCTCCAGAAACCTGAGAAATGCCATGCTCCTTAACTGAATTTCTTACAAGGAAAGCCTAGCACAGTCCCCTCCCCCCAACAGGGCTAGAAACCTATTGAGCAGATATAAAAAAAATCCATCCCAATCAACAGCCAGCTAGAGGGGAGATAGGAGATTTGAATCCAGATACCACTGGAAGTGCTTGCTGAAATTCACCTTCAAGTTCTCTTCTAGTTATTTTAAAATTATTAGGTCCCTTAAGAGGGGAGCTTTATTAGCTCAAGCTTGGAGTCACTGCAAGGAAAGTATCTTTGTTCTTTGTTCTTGGCCCAGAACTAGAGGGGAGGAAGCCCCCTGGGATGTCACCAACAAGCAAAAATCCAAGCAATATGCACATTCAGGGAGTCTCAAAGAACAGTGAAAGGCACAGGCCAACATGGAGCACCAAAGGGGTAAACAAACAACAAAAGTAAATGGAATGCAGTTGAGTTTTAGATGACCTCCTGTTCTATGTATGGATTCTACACTGTCATCTCCCAAGCATGAGATCTCTTCATGAGAACAAAACTTGAAAGCTCTCTCTGGGGACAAATCAAATCCTGATGAGGATGCCCCTTCATGCTTTTTAAGACCTACTGTGAACTATTTTTGAGGGGAAATGTACAAAGTGACAATAATTGAATAAATAATTCAAAGACTGAGTTGGAGTCTGTGTGGACAGATTCTGGGTAGTTCAGTCTAATTTCTGTTTTATGCTGCCCATCTGTACTGGGAATGTGGAGGGAGCAGATCCCCCCCCCCCTAGAAATCAGTGTGTCATCTCTCTTACCCAGCTCAGTGACACTAAAGGCATTGCAGTGTTAGCCAAACTGGAGCCAAGTGGAGCTTGCACACTCCTAAGCAAGAATCAAGCCATCCCCAGCATCTTACACTTCCTTGTCCCCAATCCCTCTGCATCTCTCTTTTGATTGTTCTGCCTATGTTTTCCTGTGTTTCGTAGCCATACACACATCAACATCTCACAAGCAATTTTTAGCTCTCTGACACATAATAAAGGCATCCATTTCCAACTAAATCAGGCCTTCTTGTCAAAGCGTTTTCCCTAAAAGATATAGTGTCTTCTCATTAAACAACTCACCAAGGAGCAGGAATGGATATGTGGAAATTAGAGGAACATTTCTGCTAACATAGCACCCTTCTTGATAGCAACCCATATAGTAGTTGATGGGCTTCAAAACTCAAGGTGTGTTACCTTCTTGCTGATGTGGGGAAAAAAAGAGGGGAGGGAGAGAGAGAGGAAGGAAGGAAGGAAGGAAGGAAGGAAGGAAGGAAGGAAGGAAGGAAGGAAGGAGGAAAAAACCCTGCTAGATAGTATGGTTTTAGAAAGAATATTTTATCTGAATAAGGTGAGATTGTGTACTGAGCAGCAAAGTCTTCATTGTGGACGTGGCAGTGAGAGGACCAGTGGTGAAAGGTTGAAGGGAAAGAGGGAAACTCATGGAAAGTAGAGAGAGAGAGAGAGAAGAGAGAGAATCTCATTCAGCCCTGGCCCCTCCCTAGGAAGATGCAGTCAGAGCCAACACCTTTGTTCTCCAAGCTCTTGAATACACATTCTCCTCAGCATCTTAGGGTAGGTCTCAAGATTTCTCAGTCTACCTTAGATAGACACTTTGAAGATAGAGCTGAAGACTGCAAAGAGCAACTCAACCTCTCATAATTCCTTTTCCTGGAGAGAACAGAAGGGAGCCTGGAAGCTTGAGAGAGTGGGTAAGCCCAAGGCACCAACATCTCTCTTGGGTTCTTACAATGACCTCCCAACTGGCTCCCTGCATGGGCTCTTACCTCCCAATGTCTAGTTTTCACATAGTGCCAAAGCACTCCTATTAAGATTAAGGTTCCCAACTGAGGGCCTTTACCCTGGCTCTTCTGTCTGCTAGAGTGCTCTTCCCAAGAGAGCCATACAGAGTTGGTTCCTCTGCCTCATTCAGGCCCCTGTTCAAATGTCACCATCTCCTCTGTGAGTTCGTCATTACCCTCTCCACCACATTCTATCCTTTCACCAGCTTCATTTTTCTAACACATATCACTACTGGCATCTTATCACCCATCATTTTGTCTAGTCTGTATTGTCTGCCTCATCCACTACAATGTCAGGACCATGAGGGCAGACACTCGAATGGCTATGTTCACTACCACTGATTCAATACCTAGAACAGTGCTGAGCGCACAGTATGCCCTCAGTGGCTATTGCTGCTCCATGTTTAATGAAGTCATCCTAGGAGAGAAGAAGAGGGAAGAACCAGAAGGAGATACCCAGAGAATGCTCATTTTACAGACACTATTTTTGCAGGACTGGTGTCGGGAGAGGTGTGGTTTGCAAAAGAGGTGTGGCCAGCTCAAATTCTTAGGGCTGACACCTCCTGGGGATACACAAATCAACCTGTCACCATTCCCTGGGCATCACTCAGCTGTCAATCTGGTGTTGGTTACAATGTACTGTTCTTATGAAGAAGGATGGTGGTCCAGTGCATTCTAACTTTCCCAAATGACAAATCTGGAACATACCAAGGAGACCATGTATTTATAAATATTTAAGAAATGGGGCGTTTCTAATGTAACATATATCCATAGAGGTTGCATTGAAGTGTGGGTGTTTTCATTTATTTTTCTTTCTTCCTTTTTTTTTTTTAACTTTTTTAAAGCCGGCAGCAATCTGGCCCTAAAGCCACACAAGTGGTCTTTGAAAGGGGGTTAATCAGTCAGCAGTCCCAGAAAGAATTGGTTCCTCAGAGAAGAATCAAAGATTAGCTGCCACAAACTCTCCTATGGGTAAACTCAGCGCAGCTGCCACCCAAAGCAACCCAGAACCAGCAGTTCTGTTAAGAATTCTCAGTGCAGCCGAAACCTGTTTGGCTCAGTGGATAGAGCGTCGGTCTGCAAACTGAAAGGTCCCAGGTTCGATTCCGGTCAAGGGCATGTACATTGGTTGCGGGTACATCCCCGGTAGGGGGTATGCAGGAGGCAGCTGGTTGATGTTTCTCTCTCATAGACATTTCTAGCTCTCTATCTCTCTCCCTTCCTCTCTGTAAAAAATTATATATATATATATATATATATATATATATATATATATATATATATATTTAAAAAAGAGTTCTCAGTGCAGACATAACCCAGTTATTCATATGTACTCCAGGATTCAAGAGTCAATAGCACCCTTAAGGAAAAATTCACTCCTTCCGTGAGACTTAGTTATTTAAAGGCAGGGGTGATGTAATCAAAACTAGACATAGAACAGTCTCCTCCAGGAAGGAAGGAGGAGCCATATCAGAAGTGGGGGTAGAATCACCTTGAGAACAGTAGAAAGGGAAAATAGTAGAAAAAGTCACCAGGCACCAATTACTTTGTGGGTGGAGTAGGGGAGGGAAAGAGTAGAAAGGAAGAAATATAGAGATGTAAGAGCAGAGGCTCAGAGAGGAGGAACATCTCACAAACTTCAGCAAAAAAGAATTCGAATTCAACTTGTAGATCAGACCAGTGGAATGAGCTTCTAACAGAACTCACCATGCTTCCGGGTCCCTTTGAAGGTAACAGTGAGTTCATAAAAGGAACAGCGAAGCCTATTTAAAAGGGAGTGTCTTGTGGCTCAGTGCATACCTTATCAAACTCACTTGAAGAATTCCAAGCCATAAAGAATTCCAAATGCCACCCCTGAATGCTCGTTTCTTTAAACTTGAAAACTAACAAAACTTTCTGTCAACACATAGAAGCCTGACGTGATTAAAGCGCAAGGGAACATTCCCTCTGGTGTGCCTGCTCTTAGTCCTCAGAGAATTTTTCTTCCAGACACACATACAAACAGCTTGGGGTTTGTTTATGCTAAGTGCAGAGGGTTTTGCGCAAGTCTGGGAGGAGCAGCGCTGAGAGCAAGCAGTAAAGTGAAAGGGGAAATAGAGGCAAAGAGTTCCTTCTGCAGCTTGGAGTCCGGAGCACTGGCCCAACTCAAGGGCATATGTGGCAGTCAGTGGACTGCTTCCCCAGGTACCTGGAAGGGGCACACCAGGGAAACTGGGAGGGTCCTCCCCGCTTTAACATTTAGGATCCAAAACAGTCAGGGGAAAGTTAAATGCCCCCTTTATCATATAACAAAGGACACTTCAGAGAGCCCCGGAGGCTCCAATGCACTTAATAAAGGCTAAGAAAAACAAACAAAGAAAAAGTCTTGAGAAAACAATCTTTACACCTGGTTACCCTCTTTATTACAGACTCCAGTTTGGCAATAACCCGCCAAGCCCTGACCTTATATCAGAAACAAGCCCAACAGGGTGAACTGGTCAGGGAAAGTAAAACGGGACATATTTTCTGGCCTTCAGCCCCTGAGAGGAAAATGGTCTTTACTCCAGACTATTTTTTTTTTTTGCAATTTACTTGATTATCCATGTTGTGAATAGATCTGAAGCTTAGCTCACTTTACTGTCAAGTTCATCCTCAGCTTGATTTCTAAGGTTGGGGACCTCTGTACCATATCCACTCATGATAATAGTAACAACATTATCACTTATAGAGCTTTTATTACATGCTACCACAAAGCACTTTACATGGATTAACTCATTAAATTCAAACCAAAGCTTTTTAAAAATAACTTCTGCCATTATAAATTATCTGTATCTTCTTTTCCTTCTCCCCTCTATATTCTCCCAAACCTAGGCCCCTGGGACTCCAGCTGAATATTTAGTTGGTCTCTGTGCTTGAATGTGGAAATGGCACTTCCGGTCCTTTCATTCCTTTGCTTGAGACCGTGGAGACCCTCCCATCAATAGAAGGAGCCTATTTCTGGTACATTTCATTATGTGACTCGCTTTTGCCTGTACGCTGTAACACAAGTGGTATCATATGAGCTCTAAGCCTGAATCTCAACAGGCCTTGGGTACTTCTGCTCACAAGCTTGGAATCCTGTAACCACTGTGTGACCAAGCCCAGAGCTAGCCTGCTAGATGATGCGAGAACACTTCCAGGAGAAACACCTGAGATAAGGTCAATCACGATCAGTCACTTTGGCTGACCTGCCAGTGGACTGTGGACACATGACAGAGCCCAGACCAAGATGGGCCAAGCCACCCAGATGGAAACCACCACCAGTTCAACCACAGACTAGGTAAACATTTAATGTGTTTAGCCACTAAGTTTTTAGATGGTTTGTTCCCCAGCAATGGTGTATCAATCAGAGCATTGACTCTGCTCTTTTGTTTTTTGATTCTCCAAGTTGGGTTATGATTTGCAGTGTTTTTTGAAACTTATTTAACCACAAACTTACTCCTCTTTCTCTCTTCTGTGTGTACACACATGCACATTCTAGGGGAACACACACACTTAGGGAAACCCTGCTCCAGACCACACATCGCAAGAGTAACTAGAATGTGTTCATTTGTAGGTTTTATGGAAAACAGCTGCTTTTCCTTCATGTCCACTTACAGTTTTCACTGCTGTTCTGAAAACAGTTACTTTAATGGGACTTGTAACAGCCAGTGTTATAATGATATGAAAGACCTGAGAAACCTCTCAAACACTCCCCACTATTCCTCTGTTCCTCCTATGGGCTACATAGAACTTTTTGAAAAGACAAAAATCAAAACCAAGAACTTATTATCTCAGTCCCAGTAAAACAACAATCAGAAGTTCCTCCATGTAAGCCCATTCCACAAATAGCAGTAAATGGCTACAAAAACTAGACCAAGCCCTAACCAGTTTGGCTCAGTGGATAGAGCATTGGCCTGTGGACTCAAGGGTCCCAGGTTTGAATCTGTTCAAAGGCATGTAGCTTGGTTTCAGGCAGATCTCCAGTAGCAGGTTTGTAGGAGGCAGCTGATCGATGTTTCTCTCTCATCCATGTTTCTTACTCTCTATCCTTCTCCCTTCCTCTCTGTAAAAAAATAAAATATCTTTTTAAAAAACTAGACCAAAAAAACTGGCTAGAAACTGAGTAAGGATTATTTTAGAATTGAATCAGGAAAAAACAATTCCAAGCAATAACATTCACTACTTTAGCCTCCCCCATCAATAGAGTTTTCACATAGCATTTTGAAATATTCCTGAATACTTATGTTTTACTAAATTCATCTGTTTCTAATATTCTAGTTTTCCTTTTCAGTCCAACCATCCTTCTGAGTTCAATCTCTCTAATTTCCCCCTTTCACTGGAGCAGGGTTCACATAGTGCAAAGGGATTACTAACAGTGTCATCATGATCAACTTTCTGTTATCAACACCACGTAAAAAATTCCAGGTGCAATTTTTCCAGCAGACGTCACAACAGTGAATTATAACATATGTGACCAAAATTCTGCATTTTTGAAAAGCATTTAAAAGTTTACTCAAAAGTCATCTAGTAAATAAGTATTTCCAAAACGAGTTACTACATGTGTCAAAACAAATACCCAACAGACCAGTATGGCTTTCCAAGAGCTGTCAGTCAAGGCCCTTCCTCCCCATGAGCTCAGCTACCAAGCTCAGCAGAGTGGTTGTGCTATCCCACCCAATCAAGGACTATGTTGGACTCACAAATTTAGAAGGGACGATGGATGCAACCGTCAGAGTAAACCATTCAATGACTACTAAAACCGGGTGGAGAAAGTTTGTTGAGGAGTGGGACATTTACATAATGTCAAAGTTATCTTCCTAAAAAAAGACCAACTACCTTAACCAAACGGTTTAACCTGACATCACCAATAAGGGACAAATGGGCATCTGTGCCTCCTGATATGGCCCCCAGAGAAGGACAAATCACTGATATAGTATTCCAGCCAAAGATGCAATAAATATGAGTCAAAACATGAGGAAACATCAGAGAAACATAAATTAAGGGACATTCTATAAAATAACTGGCCTGCATTTTTCAAAAATTCCAACGTCACAAAATACAAAGGAAGACTTATAAACTGTTCTGCATTAAAGAAAACTAAAGAAACAACCAAATGCAATGTGGGATCCAAAAATAGCTTGTGAACTATAAGAAATTTGTTTTAAAGGACATTACTAGATCAAAATTGCAATATGGATTATGGATTAGACAAAAGTATGAAACTGATATTGCATTTCCTGAATTTGATGGCTATATGTAGCTTACAGCTATCAAATTCTTGTTATTAGGAAATACAGGGGGTGAAGGGAGTTTGAGCCAGTAGCACACTCACATATGGTTCAGAAAAAAACCACATACATATCCATAAATGTGTGTGTGTGTGCATGCGCATGTGCACGTAAGCATGTGCGGAGAGAGAAGATGTGAAACAAATGTGGCAAGTTGTCTAGGTGAAGGAATACAAGAGTTCTTTGTATTATTCATGCAACTTTCCTAAAAGTTTGAATTATTGCAAAATAAAAAGGTAAACAAATAGCATCGAAAACTCGGAGGTTTGCCAGTGGCAGGACATGGCAAGACTGGGCCTGCAGAGTTGTTGATCAGGGAGCAGTCTCTGTTCTCGGCTACTGTCTGCAGCACTCTCCAGAGCCTTCCCCAGAGAGGACCCCCTCCTACTTTCTTCTGAGGCACAGCTTTTGTGACCACTCCAGGTCGCTGTATGCCTTGAAAGCCAGGAAACTAAAACCACTGCAGGCCACAGTACAATTCTTTTTGAACATTTTCTTCCTGTAGGTTTTCCATTGTGGTGGCTGGAGGCTGTAGCTCCTTTGATGGCACTGTCCAAAGAAAAAGACATGACTGTGCTTTTACTGAGGTGTGAGGGGGCCTGGGGAGGCAACAGAGGGATGGGCAGGAAACCACAGTTCCCCAGACAATCCCTTGGGGTGTCAGATACCACCCTATCTTTACCATCTTCTACCATTTGTGGAAAGATCAGCTGAGGTCAGCTCATCTGGAGGAAGTGTCCCAGTTACTAGCTCTGCCTCCGGACTGTCAGGAACCTAGAGGTAGGTCTCCTGGCTGCTCTGAACCGTAGTTTTCTCATTTACTCATTGGGGATAAGCAATCCTGTCATGTAGGTGGATTGAGCCATCTCTGGATGGAATGGGCCCTAGAAGGACACTGGGTCTCTGCCTCTTAAGTGTTACCTGCTGCTGAGTTTCCAACTTACGGCTGTGTCTGCCCAGTCACCGGGTCACTGCCTTTGTTTCCTCTGTGGCACTGGTGTTTTGCCAGGGCTGGAGTCCTGTTAGACCCTAACACTCAGCCTGATGATACTCCAGCTCCTGCCTCGCTCCAGGCATTTTGGACTTCCCTACTGTCACCCCTACTTGCCAGATTCCACCTCCATGAGTATACTTGCCTGATCTGTGATGCTCAGACAGTGACAGAATCATCTTGCTGACTGTGAAGGACAACTCCTCAAAGGACAATTACGAACATGAGAAATTTTCTCAGCTAAAGAGTCTTCCCTATCCCTTCTTCTTCTGACAAGCCTTGGATATAAAGTAACTCAGAGATGACCTCTGACCTCCAGAGCCACAGGCCAGAGTAAACCTGACTTCTAGTTGTGACCAGGCGGGCAACAGCAAAAAGATCCCAACCTCAGCTGCTGGGATTGACTGGCTGGATTCTCACATAACTTTGAGAGGAATTATTTTAAGAAAAAGAAAAAAAAAAGCTATGGGGACAGTGTCACAACATGGTTCCTCACAGGCCAGTTGCCAAAGTCAGAAGTTAACCTTCTGGGCCACTGAACCAACACTTCATAAAGAAAGGCTTACTGCTACAGCAATCTTACGCCTGCTCTAAGCCAGGCTTAAACAGAAGTTCAGACCAGGTTTTCCAGATGACAGCACCGGGAACTTTATTTTTTTAAAATATATTTTATTGATATTTTATAGAGAGGAAGGGAGAGAGATAGAGAGCTAGAAACGTCAATGAGAGAGAAACACTCAGAGAAGCCTCCTGCACACCCCCCACTGGGGATGTGCCCGCAACTAATGTACATGCCCTTGACCAGAATCAAACCCGGGACCTTTCAGTCTGCAGACCGATGCTCTACCACTGAGCCAAACCGGTTTCGGCAGCACCGGGAACTTTAGAAGAGATGCCACACCCAGGTGGCTGCAGCTTCTGAAACCTGGACCACAGAGGGTCCTGGGCTGCATCTCAGAGGCTTCCTACTACCATTTGAGCCAATGTGTCTGAGCTACCAACAAGGAAAATTGTGGGCCTGGCACAGAGCCCCACCCCCATCCTCCATATAGATTCCTTTCAGAGTTAATGGCTTCCACCATCATCCCAAACCATCCAGAAACAGCCAAGGTCAGAACATTACCAAGTCAGTTCACCCTAAACCCCCCCATACAACATGGTAGTTTGGTGGCTGGAAGAGCCACTGCATTTCTCTGAGGCAAGACTCTACACTCTAATGTCAGAACTTGTTCCAGGAGAC
Source organism: Vespertilio murinus (assembly GCA_963924515.1). NCBI lineage: Eukaryota > Metazoa > Chordata > Mammalia > Chiroptera > Vespertilionidae > Vespertilio > Vespertilio murinus. Next base: position 6,352,993 of record OZ004710.1, on the reverse strand, counting down.
TTGGGGGTTGGACAAAGCAGAGATAGTGGAGATTCAGGAAGAATGACCTTAAAATGCCACAGAGAACAGTGGATTCCATCTCCTGAGTAGCCCAAGAGCTGAGGTGGTTGTGGCCAAGGGCCCATCTGTCTCTGTTCTACCAGCCTGGGCCTCACTGCACAGCCCCTAGGGGGGCAGAGGCTGAGGTGTCCTGGCTTTGACAAAATCCAGTTATGGGTCAAGCATGTGGGCTGCTTCTTCTGCCAACCAAAGCTCAGCAATGAGGTAATTATTCAAAGAATTGGAGCCAAACCCTGATTTGTCAAGGTCATTCAGTGAAATGGAGACCATTTCTTAATCTTCCACTTTGCTTCAGCTATGGCCACCTGGCCTTAGTCAGTTTGATATTTTAAATGAAGCACTACAAGTGAAAGTACATTTGGTTTTGTAAAATGAATGAATGAATGAATGAATGAAGTTAAACCAGCAAAATTACCATCTCAATTTTGGAAATATATAATGCATTAGACAATTTGTTGGGCAAGGAAATATATAATGTGTTAGACAATTTGAAGGTATATTGAGCAGAGGATTAAGATAGAATTTACTGTACCTTTCCTCAGTGGCAAAAACATAGAGAAAAGGGAAAATCCAGTTTGATGATTCAAGGACTCATGGATCATATGTAGTATAGTAAGAGGGGTCTCAAACTGATCCCTTGCCACTTGCCTCTGCCATTCCACCAACTAGACTAGTAGAGCAGAGCACTAACTGCTATTTCCATCATGGAGATATAAGATAGGAGAGCACACAGCCAGTGTCCTGCTTCATGCTCCTTGGGGAGGGCCAAATTGGGCCACTGCATATGTCCTGACTGGGTTAGAGAGAGTCTACCCAGCCAGAGAAGTATCTGTGGCCCTTTAAAAAAAATCCCAGAGCAATTCTTTCTGTTTACATAAACCACTCACCTCAGACTCTTATTGAAATGCAGATTCTGATTCAGTCCATCTGAGTTGAGGCTGAGAATCTCCATTACTCATGAGCTTCTTGGTGATGCCCATGCTTCTGGTTTCACTTTGAAAAGCCAGGCTCTAAAATACACCCTCAAATGAAAGGGGTAGGGCTGGAGATGCATCCCAGTTCAAGTAAATGAAAGCACCCTCTACTTCCACTCTTTCCCATCTTGAAACCACACCTTCAATTATGAAAGAGGGGCCACGCTTGCTAAATCTCATTTCATTAATGACGGCATTATTTAGAATGGATGGAAATGTGCTTCTGTTTTCCAGTCATTTTTAGAAAAAAAATTCATTTGCAAATTATATCTCTTTCCCTACACATCTTTTCAACATGACCTTCAACTTGATGTCCTTCAGCCAGTCCAGCTTCCGAACGATCCCTCCATGCTGCACACAGGGCCACATATCTAGAAGCAATGTCTAAAAGGGATAAAATGGTTTTCATCTAGTAATTCCCCTTTCTGTCAGAATAGAATGTGAGCAATCCACACTCTCCTCCAAACCAGCCCCAAATCCCTACAGAGCTCGAGTTCTTGGCAGTCAGTGAAAATATCACTGTCTGTGCTATCAATATCCACCCTGAGATCTTAATCATTCAAAGACATTCTTATTATCCATGTTTATGGGGGGAGAACAAAAATTAAGAAATACCCTTCTTCATCAAAACCACACAGAAATCAGAATTTACAGAAGTGGCATTTTATTGGTCATCTGTCCTAATCCTTCAGCAACTCTTGTAAAATTGCTCCCTACGGTAGATTCAATGGGTGCAGCCAAGTTTTAAATGTCTACAAAGATGAGACTTCCCATAAATTCACAAATGCCAAATGGAACTAACTCTCTGATGTGTGTGTCATATGCAAAGGATTGGGAATTATTAGGGAATAATTCCTGGAAACAGAAATATAAGACTTGACACTTGTTCATTAAGTTATTAAAAACTCCATAAGCAACAATGGGGGTGTCTTATCTCAGAAGTGAGAGACTAAGAAGCAAGAAAATTGCCAAGTAAGTATGAAAAGGCTGAGCAGCCCTACATACTTACCTTAAAAGAAACTGGGATGACGGGACATATCCTGGTGACAAAGGGAAGTCCCCTGGATTGTCCTAGTGGGTTATCATTAAATACAAAGAAACATGTCTAATATCTAGAAGCAAGTGGTTAGAGCTCTTTTAAACTGGTCATCATCCAGCTGCTTCCAGCACTTCCCATGCTTCATGTTTTATTTCAAAGTGAAACCCAAACATATGGAGGAACATCCGGGGGATGGTGTGTATGCAAGCATGTCTCATTTTTAGCCCAGCTGGTCCAAGTCTCTTGATTGTGTAAGACTGGGGGAGGAAGGTGAAAAACCGCCCTCCTAGCTTCTAAATAGTCTGTTCATTCATGTGGGAAAATAAAATGAGCAGCAAAGCAATGGAAAGACATTTCAAAAATTGTTGCTTTTCATTCTTCCTCTGCTTTACCATAAAAGCTTCTCCCCATTGCAGTCTCCATGCTGCATACAGAGGAATGAATGGTAAGGAATCCATGGAGGACCTGAGATGTTTTTCTTCTCTGAGGCCCTGAGAAATCAGGGAAAGACAGAGCTGCCTTCATTCCCCTAACCCAGACCATCACAAAATGCAATCACGTTTAATAGCACAGTATGACAATTGCAACACACCCTTTCTTCATTGGCCAACCTATGAGAACAGCTGTTTTCCCCCCGCAAGGCATTGGTACAGTGTGGGAAGCATGCTGAAGCCAAGGTAACAAGAAGCACCACAACAGAAATCATTACATTCATCAAGAACTTAATAGGATCTAGGTATAATGCTTACTGCTTTATCTACCTCTCTTATAACCATCAAAAGCCTACCAAAACCAAGCAGCAGAGAAATAAAGTAAGTTGGGCCAAAGTAACATAGCTGAGAAATTGAGAAGTCAAGTTCTGAACCCAGGTGGCAGCTGGCTGGAAACTGGGTCCTTTGAACCAGTGGTCCTCAGATTTTGCTTCAGGATCATCCAGGCCCAGGCTTTTCCCGGGAAAAGATTTGATTTTCAACTCAATAAGATTACCTGGGGGTAGACATCAGTATTTTTTAAAGCTCCCCAGGTGATTCCAGGGTGCAGCCAAATTTGAGAACCAATGTTGCCAGCTACCACTCTTCATTATCTCTTCAGAAAATAAAGAATAGCTAGATAGGCTGGGCCTAGCCTAAGTCTTTGTTCAAGTCATCAGAAAATCCACATGGAGAGCAAACAAGCAACTTTCAGTAGATGGAAGGACTATGGAAAGGCCAAAGGTCAGCAGAGGCTAGCCTGAAAGGAATTACTGCTACAATATGCTTCAGGGGCTCTTATTTGATGGGTTCAGGGTGAAAGTGAACTACAGCAGATCCCTGGGGGTGGGGGGAAAGAGGCAAGCCATGCCTGCTATGAGCTAACCTTGTATTGTGGCCACTTGGGCACTCACTGGGTGTGAATAACACTCTCAGTTATGGTGTCTGTTTTTCACTGCTGTGATGGATTGCATTATTATTCTCATCATTATCCCTGAAGAGGGCTGACACAACCCCATCCTGCTCTGTTGAGCTCAGAGTTGACCTGGCCATATGACATGCTTTAGTCCCATGGTCGGCAAACTGCGGCTCGCGAGCCACGTGTGACTCTTTGGCCCCTTGAGTGTGGCTTCCACAAAATACCACGGCCTGGGCAAGTCTATTTTGAAGAAGTGGCCTTAGAAGAAGTTTAAAAAAATTTGTCTCTCAAAAGAAATTTCAATCGTTGTACTGTTGCTATTTGGCTCTGTTGATTAATGAGTGTGCCAACCACTGCTTTAGTCAATTGAGTGTAAGCAGAAATGTTGTGCGTCACTTCTGAACATAAGCATTAACATCAAGTGTGTGGTTCACTATTTTCTCTTCCCTACATTTACCACTGAGACTTGCAGTATTCTAGGCAGACACTGATCCCATCAGACCAGCCCTGGAGTGAAGATGATGGAGGACAAAAATGCAGATAACTTGTGATAGACATTTTTATGAGCAGGATATAAACTGTGCTGTTGTATGCCACTGATATTTGGGGTTCATTTGTTACCAGGCCTATCATGACTGATATAATCCTCACCTTCCCTTGGAATTCTCTGATTTCAGCTATGCTGGAGAGTGGATGAGACATATCAGAGCACTCCCTTCTCTATGGAACTCTTTTCAAGAGAGAAGGATGGAGATATCAATATTATTTCCCCTCCCCTGACACTGTAATTCCTTTCTGAAACTAGAAAGAGCCTAACTGAAATTAAAATAAAATAAAATAAAATAGCCGGGACCGGTTTGGCTCTGGATAGAGCGTCAGCCTGAGGACTGAAAGGTCCCGGGTTCGATTCTGGTCAAGGGCATGTACCTAGGTTGCTGGCACATCCCCAGTAGGGGGTGTGCAAGAGGCAGCTGATCGATGATTCTCTCTCACCGATGTTTCTAACTCTCTATCCCTCTCTCTTCCTCTCTGTGAAAAATAATAAAATATATTTAAAAATAAATAAATAAAATAAAATAGATTTCCTCTCCCTCTTACAAGTGCACTGCAAACAAGCAGCATTTAAAATCAGACACCTATGTGTCTCATTTATTTCTGCTGGTTCTCTAATTTTCCACACACAAAAAAAGGGAAGGGCTCGTTTACAACACAAACATCCCCAATCCCAGAGATTCTGATTTAATTAGTGTAGAATTGGATTTGGAATCAGCATTTTAAAAACACTCCCCAGTAACTCTGATATGAATCCTGGATTGAAATCTAATCCCACTTTCCTTTCCTACCCCATAGGGATGGAGGTCATATAGCTAGCTAATGGCAGAGGTCAAGTCTAAATCTTTCATCTGTGATCTCACTGCAGTATGTTATTTCTCAATGATTATGGGTGTCTTTCTAGAAGAGCCACTTGCCACCATCAATTAAGTTTACAAAAATATGACAATACCAATGGCTAGCTTAGCATTCTTGTTGGCCTGAGTGTTTAAGGGCACCTCTGTGCATTCTATTCATCATCAGGGATTGCTCTTCTCTACTAGGGAATTACATAAAACACACTTGCTCTTCAAAATTTAAAAAAACTACACACTCTTCTGAGTCAAATTGATGTCTTTCATGAAGTTGGTGCCATTATTATACAAGCATTGGAGCTCTGATGGAGTTCTGAATTAGCCCACAACAATCTTATTTGTTCTTAGGACATAGGTCCATATAATCCCACCAGTGTGTGTATGTGTGTCTGTGTGCATGTGTGTATACTATTTAAATCACATGGGGAAAAGATGGCAGTTATGTGTGTGCTGAAAGGTCAGCTAGACAAAAGAAGGTATCACATAGGCACAAAGAAAACATTTCTCCCTTCCTGTATACTTGTACTGAATCCTCACTCCAATTAAATGTATACATTAACAATAAAAATAGTTGGGGTATGTGTATGTACACACTTGTAAGTTAAATTCCCTTTCAAGAATATTTGTTGACAGTTAAATATTGTTATGTGTGCAAATAAGGGTATAAATATTCAGACATATTTGCAGAAGCCGGTCACTGGACAGAAGTAGCCACAGAAATCTGTCAAAATATGGAGAAACATTTAGGGTCTCTCTTTGATTTGAGATAAGCAGGATAGGAAAACCATCTCTTTGCCTTTCAAAAATAAATAAATAAATAAATAAAACATGGCTCGCTCATCCAAATTGAGGTATGCTGTAAGTGTAAACTACATACAAACTACATACTGGATTTCAAAGGCTTAGTAAAATACAAAATATTTCATAATATTTTATAGTGATCACATGTTGAAATTATAAATATTTTGTATATTTTAGGTTACTAAAATATATTATCAAAATAGCTCACCTTTTTATGTTTACATCTTTAAAAAATTTGGTTCCTGGAAATTTTTAAATTACATGGGTGACTCATGTTCTATTTCTGCTGGATAGTGCTGGACTAAGAGAATAATTTTAATGTTTATTCTACTTGGTTCAAGTCAGAGGTGACAAATTGTTGACTATACTTAAGGAAGTTACAGCAGAATAGTACTCTTGTTAATAGCCCAAACTGGCCCTGGCAGGGTAGCTCAGTTGGTCAAAGCATCATCCCAATATGCCATGATTACAGGTTTGATCCCAGTCAGGGCATATATAAGAATCAAACAATGAATGCATAAATAAGTAGAACAACAAATCTATATATCTCTTTATCTCACCCTTCCTCTCTTTCTCTAAAAAAATAAAAATTCCCATGTTCCAATTGTAGGTTAGCCACCTGGACATCTGTGTGTAACTGGTATTTAGCCTTATCTGTAAATAGTAATAATAATACTTCTACCCTATAAAGCTGTTGTGAGGATTAAATGAGGAAAATAAATGTATGATACTTAGAATAGCAGCTGGCAGGTGTGAGTGCTCAGTAGATGTTAGGTATGCTAATTATCCAAAACTTGTTGACATTTCAATAATTTTAAAAGATCCCGAAGTGTTTTTCCAAACTTTAAAGGCTACAAATCAAAGAGGTTCCACACTCAAGCTGGAACATACACAAAACATTTAAGTAATGTATGTGAGGTAAAATATCACTAATTAGCACTCAGAAGGTCCTTCTTCGTACAATATCTGACAAACTTTATCATTGAATTACAGGCTTATAATGAAGATACATATTCCTTGGGATATAATGTAGACTTTTAGAATCTCAGAACTGGAAGCCGACTTACCGTTTACACTACACATGAATTACCAGTTTACAAAAATGCATGGCACAATGTTGAAATGATTCTAACTACTCTAAACCCTCTTTGATGATTTAAAAGGTAATTCCAGATCTTTCAATAAACAAGGGTCAATAACAAGTGAAGCATGGAAATACCAGTCCAGGCGCTGTGGTAGGTGATGAATAAGACCAGCTTTCACTGAATCATATATGCATCAGTTAGGTAATAAATTTGAGCTTGTTCGACAAAACATCTACACACTGACAGAAAAGCCCATTTCTGAATCACCAAATTTGTGTTATTTGCTCTAACTCTGCAAGGTCCCTTAATCTTTGGGATTGCTTGAGCTGCCCTGATTTACAGTTCAACTCATGGATGCCTGAGAAAGCATCTTTAAGAGAGCCAGCTATCATCCCTGCCACCCTGATTCCACCTATGTGAAGCCGCCAGTCTGTCCAACCTGCACATTTCTGTTCATCCAGAGAACTTTGTCACTTTCAAACCACACATATGTGAAGAAACCAAGGAAAATAATGACAAAGAAAACAGCTTTATAAAGCACAGCAGGCTCTGGAAAAATCTCTAAGGGTCCAAACCAGAGTATCTCAATCTTGGCATTATTGACATTTGGGGCCAGATCATTCTGTGTGGTACAGCTGTCCTATGTATTAGCAGTGTTTCCCAAACTTCTCTCATGATGAGAATCACCTGATGGAGTTGTTAAAATACAGATTCCTGAATCCCAACTAGGAAGTGCTGACCTAGAATTTTTGGGAACATAGAGGTAAAATTGTATACTTAACTAGTGCTCTAAGCTAGAGTAAAATGCAGTCTAAGCTTAGAGCACTAGTTAAGTATACAATTTTACCTATATGTTCCCAAAAATTCTAGTTTAGCATTTCTTAGTTGGGATTCAGGAATCTGTATTTTAACAACTCCACCAGGTAATTCTCATCATGAGAGAAGTTTGGGAAACACTGTATTACAGGTTATTTAAGCAGCATTGCTGGCCTCTATCTACTATCTGTCAGTAGTACATACTTCGTAGTTGTGGCAACCCAAAATGTGTCTAGACATTGCCAAATGCCCTCTGGGGGGGCACAACTGCCCCCGTTAAGACCCACTGGTCTAAACCTTTGATTTTCAACTTTGAGTTCACATAAGCATCACCCAGTAGATGGTAGAAAAGGTAGAGCCCTGAGCCCCACTCCAAAATATTTCCATTCGGAAGGTCTGCGGTGGAGCCCAAGAAGCGGTGCTTGTAAAAAGCTCCCTAGGGATTCTAATGTGGGTGGTCTGAAGTCCACACTCTGAAAAACATTGATCTTGCAGCCTGGGTGCACACCCAGGTCAAGATCAAGGCTGCAGAGAGTATGAATTTGAAACCAAAGCAGATTCAGTTAAACAAATGAGCCATGTGGTGTATAAGTTGCTTGATTGTGTAGAGCTACACGTGGGAGAAATCAGGTATTGAGATTAAAGAAGTTGTAGAATAGAAAAGAACCCATTTGTAACCTACCATGGGAAATTAAGAATGAGCTGAGCTCATGCTGTAATTTTACCTCCTGGGAAGCACTGAATGTAGGCAAATAATATATCTACCAAAGTTCCATGTTAATCATTTCTCTCCTATACACACACACACCAATACATGAAGGAGCTGAGCATTTACAGAATTCTGCTTCAGTTAATAATAATCTGGCATTTTGTATTAGGTTTAAATCAGTTCCAAGAAACTTCAAAAAGGGCAACAGGATTTTCAGGATTTGTAAAACAGGGTCCTAGTACCCTAGAGCAGTGGTCAGCAAACTCATTAGTCTAAAGAGCCAAATATCAATAGTACATCGATTGAAATTTCTTTTGAGAGCCAAATTTTTTAAACTTAAACTTCTTCTAACACCACTTCTTCAACATAGACTCGCCCAGGCCATGGTATTGTGTGGAAGAGCCACACTCAAGGGACCAAAGAGCCACATGTGGCTCTTGAGCCACAGTTTGCCGACCCACAGCCCTAGAGAGTTACAAGATAACGAGCAGGCTAGACTGTGTGACTTGGGATGCAGAGCTTCCTTCGGGAGACATTTTATCTGCAGACACCAGTTCTTGCATCCTGCCACATTTTCTATTGAACTCACCTGAGTGTGAAGCAGCTTGTGTTTTACATATCAGCTTAGTTCAACATGAGAAAGATCCAATTAAAAAATAAAACCTTCATCAAGCTTCCATTAATAGGTATCTGACTTTAAGTTTAGAAACAAGCCCTGCAAAAAGGAAGCAGGTACAAATACAGTCAGTTCTGCTCTAACACTTGTCTTCAAAATGCAAATTTATTCCAACATGATTGATATATTAGGGAATGATTTCAGCATCACACGAATTTTGTATTTGCTTATGCGCAATGTTGTCTGCAAGAAACAGTTGGTGAGCACAGAGAATGCACCTAGCTGAATGGAGCTGCATTTACAAAATGCACTCATGGGCACACACCTCACACATCTACCGGCTGCCTCAGTTCACCTTAGGAGCCCCAACCCTCCATACTTGGCGTTACAACTCTGCATTTGGTCTTTGATAATGTACCTTCCACTTCACAGTAACTTATAATTGCATTATTTCTGATGCCCACTTGTATAAGGCACCTTCAGCTAGAGTGACATAGCTATCATTGTATTTATATATTTCTTAACCATGTCATGTATGTAAAACTATGCTACCATTTTTATTAGATGCCCATCTTATTTGTTTATGTGTTACTAAGTTTTTAAGTGCTATGACCCTAATCTGATTTATCCCATAAGCCCTTTGTTTTTTTATCACATAATTTTGCATAGCGTAGTGATTTTCTAGGAACTTGTGTCATGTTATAACAGGACTGACTACAGTTTATTTGTGAGGCAAAGGAACATGGGTGAGGAAACAAGGAAGTGAAGCAGGAAGGAAAGGCAGCTTGAAAGAGTGTGCTGTGAAGCACATTACTACTGTGGGTGATTGGAGTTCAATCCCACAGGGAAATTCTAGGAAATAATGCAAGGCACAGCTCAGATTTATCCCACCTAAGAGGCAAGGCAACTGGGTTATTTATGTACTACCTCCTCTCCTGCCCCAGTTAAGGGCTGATCCTGTGGGTGTTAATTCCAGCCTGTTGAACCCTCAGGAAGGCAAGAAGATGCAATTATTGATAGATGGAAATTCCCCTGGAGCACACTTGAAGAGGTGAAACCCAAGGGATATGAGTCATCTCCCTATGAGAATCTGCCACAAAGGCAAAAAAGGGGAAAACACTGCAGAAGAAAAGAAGACAAGAGTGTGGGGTTGCACATTTCAAAGCCTCTTACTATAAACCAGGGTTTCCCAAGCATGCCAAGCACCAGGAACCACTGAAGGCTTGTTAAAATGCAGATTCCTAAAACCCACCCACATCTATGGAATCAAATTCTCCAAAGGAAGATTCTGGGAAGCTTCTTGATGGTGAACAACACTCACTCCACAACTGACACCCTCCAAAGATGACTATCTTATCCAGCAAACCCGGGAAACATTGTGAAACAACCTACTAGTTTTGCCTCATTCCAACTGGCCACAGGAAAAGTTCCCAGCGGCAGATCAATGACTAGATATTATAGTGGCAGAGGTCTAAGTTGGTGCTCACCTCTCCATTCCTCTCCCTTTCATTGCACCCAGTCTCAGAAGACAAAGAGATGGTGGGCCAGCCGTGATCAATCGTCTCTTCCTTTAATCTGCAAGGGCAGTAAGTAGTATGTAGCTTATGGAGAGTGAGTGGCCAGGTATACAGACCTCCCATCCAAGGTTACATCCTGCCTACCCACAAGCAAGGTCACTTAAGGCCCCAGAATAGCTTCTCTCATCCCAGAGATAACTCAGCTTCAGGAAATTGCTATAACGTTAATTTCCTAGAGTTTAAAACCAAGGCGATCCCATCTCACTACCAGCAGTTAAATGTCTGCTAGAATTCTGCAGGCAACCAGCCTGTCTACAACCAGGAATAATTTCTTGTGCATCAATTCCTTATTTTTCCTTAACCCAAACATGGCTTATTTCTGAGCCTCACCAACAGAACAAATTTCTTGTCTGTGAAATAAAATGAAATAACCTGATGGAGAAAATTGCTCTCGAGTTGATAAGTAAATAAACCTATGTCATCAATTAAACTGGCCATCGAAGCCTTATGGCGGCATCCAAAAAGTCCAAAAATACAATGTCAGAGTAATGAGGCTGGAGTTTATTTTTACATGCAACAATGTATGAATCAAAAGGATAGAATTGTCCCTTGGAGCTAAGAAGATATGGAAAGACCAGCCATTCAAGCTACTTTGGGAAAATCTAAACAGCGCCACCACTAGATTTATAATCTCACTACTTAAGTATCACCTCGGATGCTGCTATAGAAACAGTGCAAACCTTGGGCATATGTTTGTATTAGGCATCTTGGAAAGCAATGCTTTCTCCATTACTCATTAATAGCAAGCAGTTCATAGCACTGAACAAATACGCCAAAAGTAAAGGAGGAGGTGGGTACCTGCAGACCAGTAAACCCACGATGAAGAATGAGACAGACTTAGAGGCTGTGTAAAAGCCCATGTCTGTACTCAGGGCAAAGTGTATTTTTTTAGTTTTTTTTAAATTTATCTATTTTATTGATTATAGTATCACATAATTGTCCTCATCCCCCATTCCTATCTGAAACCCCTCCCTACATGTGCCCCCACCCCCTGTTGTCCATGGCCACTGGCTAGGCCCATATGCATGCACACAAGTCCTTTGGTTGATCTCTTCCCCTTACCCCTAAGACTACATAATAAAAATTTCAAAAGTCTCCTATTATTTAAATTTAAAAAATGGGGTGACAGTGGAAGAATAAGGAAAAATATCCTGAGAATAATTTACATCTAAAAAAAATTGTACTTTAGAAAATTAACCTTCATTCGAAATGCTAACATTGATGAAAATACACACATGGTGTCAACATACACACATGGTGTCAAAATAAGCCAGAGGAAAATTATTTGGGGGGGGGAGGGGAATGAAAAAGATTCCCCAAGTCAAATTTAAAGAAAATATCCCTTTATTAACTTTTGGTCGAGAATATGTTTGTATATTTTCAGAAAACAACTCCAAGACCATCTGGAATCCTGTAATAGAGTGGAATAGGCAGAAGTGCTCCAGACATGAAGACAGAAGAGACACAATTCAGAGATGGAAGATGCTGACGACGCCTCACCATACCAGCAGACAGCAGCTGCGTGTTACTGAAGGATGCCCAGGGCCAAACCAGAGACGGTTGGTTGGACCTGCATCACCACCATTTGTCCACCAACCAGATCTGAAATAGCATGGCTGACATGTACACATAAGGAACTATTTGATATTAAAATTGGGACTCAAAGTGTGGTTTTATTGGCCCTCCAAGGGAATGCAAAGCAGTTTGGAAAGTTATAGAAAAGCACCCAGAATTCTGAGTCTAGCTCATACTACCCACTGATACCTCTCATTTCCAGATCTCCTCATCTAAAAAAGGGACATGGTTCATATGACCTGAGAAAATGGGAAGATGCGGGGGGGGGGGGGGTATTTAAAAAAGAGAATTAATAATAGTTTCTATTTGGAGTCAATGGTAATGTCATCAAGTGGTTAACTTTGAAACGGATTCTGGGTTATGGAGGTGAACTTTTGGGGTTGCGAGCTTTCATGATGCTTATTCCTGATACCAGAGTGCTCATTAACATATGCTGGTAGAAAATTACTATTACCGGATTATATTTGCTGCATGAGCATATGTACAGATGCTGGAGTTGTCTATTGTGGCTATTGTTGTTGTTATCATTACTATGTCACAGTTGCTTTAAAATAGCATTCCTTTATTAGAACTGGCTCTCAATTTTTAAAAAGCAGTTTGTATAACTGCCTTTTATATAACTTTTCTAACCACTCCTGATTGGAAAGGGAGCATGGAAATACCATAGGAGACCCAGCATAAGTCCTGGATCACCCATCTTTAAGCTGCATGACCCTGAGCAAGTTCCTTAACCTCTATGAACCCCAGGTTCTTTTTTAAAATATAATTTTATTGATTTCAGAGAGAAAGGGAGAGGGAGATAGAAACATCAATTATGAGAGAGAATCATTGATTGGCTGCCTCTTGCACATCTTTTACTTGGTATCGAGCCCACAACCAGGGTATGTGCCCTGACCACTGAGCCATGCTGGCTGGGATTAACCCCTGTTTCTTCATTTGTAAAATAAAGATGCAAGTTATAAAGCTGGCCTTTGCAACCTCATATTGTTGTTATAAAGTTCAAATGAAAAACCTATGTAAAGATCTCCTATCTAATAAAAAGAGGGGTATGCTAATTGACCCTCACGCCATCCCAAAGATGGCAGTACCCACAGCCAATAAGGAGGGAATATGCTAATTGACTGCTCTGCCCTCAAATATAGAGGCGCCCACCGCCACAAGATGGCAGTCCCCAGTGCCCTCAGCCAGTCCAGGCCTGCCCCCAGGTAAGCCCGGCTGCTCCTCAGGCCTTCCTCCAGAGTCTCCCAGTTCCCTCAGCCGCCCAGGGCTGACCTGAGGCACAGACAAGCTCAGATGGCAGCTGCCCAGACACCCAGGGCTGCCCAAGGCTCAGGTAACCAAGACTGGCTGAGGCTTGCATTGCAGGCAGTGGCAGCAGCAGAGGTGTGATGGGGTGTCATGTTCCCCTGATCACCAGGTTACCTTCTGCTCTTGGACTGTGAGAGGGGGCAGGCAGGGCTGAGGGAAACCCCTCCAGTGCATGAATTTTCATTGGGCCTCTAGTCTTTTATATTAGCAACATGCATACAGATTCAAATTAAATATAATTATTTCCTGAAGTTTAGGAATGAAGAAGGATGTCCAAGAATACTAGTTGCTGGAGAACAGTAGGTTTTTTTTTATTTCTTTATTGATTAAGTTATCACATATTTGTCCTCACTCCCTTTCCAATCCCCCACCCTCTCCCCACTCATGCCCCCACCCCCTATTATCCTTGAGAACAGCAGTTTTTTAAAAAAGTATTCCACTTGCATGCCATCCATTGCCATTAGACTTTCAATATTAGTGCTAAAGAGACTTTGTTATAAGTTTGTACCCTAGGAAGGATTCCAGGGATAGTACTGTAGTGTGAGCACAGGAAGGAGCATAATGTGGTGGTTACATAAAGGCTCTGGTTTTGAATCCTATCTCCAACTCTTATTTGCATACTTAACTTCTCTTTACCCAAGTTTCCACATAAAATATTGATAAAAAATAATACCTATCTTACATATATCCCCCCAAAATAAAAACAAACAGACGTATATGCATGTTCATATAGTACTATCCACAGTAGCCAAAAGATGCAAATCTCAAAGGTATATCAATAGATGAGTAGGTATACAAAATGTGACTTATCAATACAAGGGAATTTTATTCAGACATAAAAAGGAATACTCATATGTGCTACAACATGCATGAACTTTCAAAACATTATGCTAAGTGAGAGAAGCCAGACACAAAAGGACAGATATTGTATGATTCCAATTATATAAAATATCCAGAATAAGCAAATTCATAGAAACAGAAAGCAAACTGATGGTTGCCAGGACTGGGAGAGAGGGGAATAGAGAGCAACTGCTTAATGCAAATAGAGTTTCCTTTTAGGGTGATGAAAATATTTTGGAACTAGATAAAAGGAGTAGTTGCACAACATGACAAATATACTAAATGCCACTGAATCGTTAACTTTACAATGGTTAATTTTGTGTTATGTAAATTTCACTTCAATTTTAAAATGCAACTCAAAATAACAATAATAGAAATAAAATAATAATGCCAACCCCAGTTTTACTGTGAGGATTAAATGAGACAGTATGTGTAAAACAGCGCTATGCCTGGCAGGAAGTAAACAATAAATGCTGACCTTTTTCACTCCTGCCCACATCTTTCAGAGAAAGACAGTGAAATACTTAGCCAAGTCACACTGTGAGAGATGAACTAGATTAAGACTGAATGTCATTCTGGCCCTGGCCGAATAGTTCAGTTGGTTAAAGCACCATCCAATACAACAAGGTGCTAAGCACAATCCCTAGTCAGGGCACATATAAGAATCAACCAATGAATGTATTAATAAGTAGAACAACAAATCAATGTCTCTCTCTCTTCCTCTCTCTAAGATCAATCAATCAATAAAAAAAGACAATATAATTCTTGGCTCCCAATCAAAAGGGCTCATCTAACTTGTGCTCTAAAAACAAACACACCCCTTTACTTCACTTAATGAACCCCAAAGTTCTCTAGTGGTTTTGTCTGTATCTTGAGAAAGTAAATGCCCGAATAAATGGTGACCAGGTACCCTACATAAATAACAGCAGGCCAGTCTTGACTAAAATTCCCCATTGGTAGCAGAAAGAGAAGCAACTCTGCTTTACATTCTAAAAAGGAGAAACCTTTATGGCAAGAAAAATAGAGAATCCCCAGAGGGGGAATTTCCTGGAGACTTTAAGACACACCTGGATGTCTTGACATTCTTCTTTTTTTTACTTTGATCTTCATTATAGTGTGGGGAGGTATGGTTGTAGGTATTTGTGTTTTTCCAGTTCAAAGCAAAAATCCCGCACAAATGAAGGCCAGGAAAGGTGTGACATACAAGTTCACAGAAGCATAAATCACAATAGAATAGATGTCATCACCTAAATACCTCAGATGTCAAAACGGCAATAAAACCATCTCTTCACTTATTTCATAATTGTTAATGACCCAAAGCAAGTATCCATTTATGAAGCCCATGAAATATGGCATCTGAAGTAGTCACCTTTTACAAATGAAAGGGTAAAGTTTTTGTCCTCGTTTGTTTGTTGGCTATTTTGAGTTAGTTTGTTTAAGCAAGAAGCCTAAAATGATTGGCCAATTGGATTATCAAAACCCAGATACAGACTGGGGGGGGGGCTATAAAAGGTAGTAAGGAATCTTAAAAGTAGACATTTCAAAATACACTCTGTCACATAAGATAGGTCATCTAAGATGGCTGATGTTTTTTCCAGCCTTTTAAATATGTCCAAAGAGAAAACATGTCACAGATTTATTTCCTAGAAACCAGTGAACCTGAAAAAACCCCAGCAGATTCAGAAAGGCACAGATACATCAACTCATCAAAATCTAATTTCCAACTAGAAGCTAGCAGCAAGGGAGTTTAGGAAATGTAGTTTCTAGCTTTCCAGCCTCTCGGGAAGGCATACTAGAAAAAAATGAGGCTGAATTCCACGTGGTAATCCTCCATCTTGTCAAGTATTAGCAAAACATACATTTTTGTAGCTCCCTTCACTCTCAAGGAATTACCTACAGTTGCAAGAAGAGAACAGAAGAGATTAAAAGGTTCCTGAAGGTTCTCCAGCACTATCGGCCCAGGGGGGACCTGACTTTAATAAGCAGAGTGTATAATATTCCCATCTTTCTGGAGAATATGTCTGAAAATAAGAAATTAGAGAAGCAGTCTGTGTATGGTGCTTCTATGACTGAGTACTTTGTAGATGCAAGGTGACAAAGTCCTTGCATGGTTCTCACTTAAATTTAACAATGGCACTTAATTCCATATTCTCTGGTTCTATTTCAGTGGGATCTACTAAGTGATGATCTGGCTGAGAATCAGATGAGGAATAACAATGCTGGGTGTGAGAATTAAATCAGATGATGTAGAGGCAAGCACCTGAGGCTCAGATGTTAATTTTGCAGAGTATTGAGGGGGGGATGGTTGGGAAAAGAAGAGAAAGATCCTACATTCAGCTATGTTTCATTCTCAGGTCCTAGAGCCACATTACACACATACTCCCACACAGTGTTTCCACCCTCATCCTTGTTGGAGAGACAATGCAATTTAGTGAAAACAAATTAAATTGTGAGTCAGGAAACCTGTTTTGTTTTGGTTTTTCAGGAAAACTGGTTTTGATCTATGTTCCCACACTGCTTTGCTTTGATAAGTCACTTTTCCTCTTTGAGCCTCAGCTTCCTCATATGGAAAATAACACTAAACTCAACATTACTATTCATTATGCAGATTACGTGAGAGAATGTAATCTAAGATGTTTATAAAAGAAATCACAATGAAAATGAGAGTTGTCATTTTAAATAAGTAAATATAGCTTGAATCACCTATTTCAGGCGAGCAAAGGTTAAAAGCTTAGTAATATACAGAGTTATTGGAGGTTAGAAGAAAGAAGACTCTCACACAGAGGGTAAAAGCATAAATAGTACAACCTAATTGGAGGACAATTTGGCAGTATCCCCCCCAGCTAGAAAACAAAGCACCCTTTGAACTGGCAATCTCCAGATATACCTGCAAGAGGAAACCAAGTTATAAATAACTGAATATACAGTGCAGCAATGTTGATACCAGAAAATAGAAAATTCTATGACTGTCAGTGGTGACTTGTTCAGTAAGTTATAGAGTTTTAAATATTATGCATCTATCTGATGAAATAAATGAGTAGCTCATTTGGAACTGGAAAGAGTTCTAAGATTTGTGATTAACTAAAAAGCAAGATAATGAATATTATGTATTATTTGAAAGAAAGAGAGAGGTTCATGCAAACACATATATACAGGTAACTGAACAAAACCTCTATGGAATGACACACATGAACCTATCAGCAGTGTTTATCTTTGAGGAGAAGTAGTAGTACTCAGGGAAGAGGAAGTTTTCACACTTCATTTTATCTTATTCCTTCCTCTATAGTTAGAAGTTTTATTTTTAATCCTGTGCATGTGTTTTGTTTTGTTTTAATTTTAAGTTACAAAGTATAAAAGAAGACTAAGAAATGGAGTGAAGGAGCCCTTTTTGCAAGTGGATATTATAAAAATAATAAAGAAATGAACAAATAGAAACTATGAAGCTGCATGAGGTGGCCCAGACTCAGTGTTTAGGAAATAGTACTCTGCCAACTGCCAGTCCTTTCTCTCCCTGGACACCCTTGTCTTTGGGAATCATGACAAGTAGAGGGGGAAGAGGAAAATAGAAGTGGAAAGCCAAGGAAAATAAATATAGAAAGAGCCCAAGACTAAATGGAGAGAAAACATGATGTAAGGAGCAGGTGAGGGGAAATCAGCATATAACAACATTCTGAAGCTGGCACGAAAGTAGGAAGGATTGAAGGCAGAGAGAAGCTTCGCAGGTCAATTTCACATCTTGACGCATACAGCTTGTACGAGTATTTAAGTAAATATTTTCACCATACGGATAGCTGTGGATGAAGCATACATGTCTTGTTAGCTGATAATCCCAAGAGGTAGAAAATATGTAATCCTTTTTTCAGAAGACTCCTGTTGCTTCTAATGTTTATCCAGCTTTATATACCCAGATGGATACAAAGAACTTACAAAAAATGCATAAGCCATTGCCCAAAAGCCCAACTCTAGAGTACATTAATAAACACTATGCCAAGAGTAGATTTCATCGTAAAGCAAGACTGGTAAACACTTGAATAATCAAAATTGAATAGGTTTCTCAACTATGGAACATCTACGTTCCTTGAACAAATTCATGTGCATTGTGACTTCCAAGAGGGTGAGGCATGGGATGCAGTGCCTCCCAAATCTCCTGTCTGGGAACCCTTTGTTTTAAGCATGATGCTGGATTGATGTGTTTTAGAATTGTCTTTGGAACACCAATTCATTCAAGGATTGTCTCTGGTCTTCACTGTTGACATTGGAGAATGGGGGAAGTAGAAATTACACCTCAAACTATTATATCCAAAAGAAGTATGTTGACATTTGGATGGGTGCGAAAATGATAGTCAGGTGCTGTGGCCAAAGAAATACCTTCTGAAGCTATCACTCTCCACCATTATTATTTGTCCTAAAGTAGAATTTAGAAATAATACAGCTGATCCCTTTCATAGTAAAAATAAGGAAACACAGCCCAGGGCTCATAGTTCAGAGCCTGGATTCTAGAGGCAGAATTCCTGGCTTCAAATTCCAGCATTCAGAAGAACCTTGGGAAAGTGACCTCTCTGGTCCTCCATTTCCTCATCTGAAAAATGAAGATAATGGTAATCTTGTGATAAGGATTAAGTGGTCTGGTATTTATAATGCCCATAGGCCAATACCTAGCATATAGTTGTAAGTGTTAGACCAGTGTTTCTTTAAGCAAAATAAAGTCACTGGAGCCTCAGGGTCCTGAACCTTACTCCAGCATCACCATTATTACACAACACTTCCATTTTAATAAAACAATAATTTTAAAAAGTGAAGCCAAAAGGATAATGGTTCAGCCATTGTCAAAAAGTCAATGCTAATGAGAAGTTAATATGCCCACCACTGCCAGAGCAAATCCCAAGAATTCAAATAACTCTTCTCCCTCCAGAAACACAAAGTGTGTGATTAAAAATATATATGGGCCAGGAAGGCAAGAGAAATATTAATTTTATTTATTTATTTATTTATTTATTTATTTATTGCTAGCCTTAGGTTCTAGAAAGATGAGGTCATTTTTTAAGAGCATGTTCACAGTCAGCATTGGGGACTAGCCAGGTGGGAACTGGAATCTCAGAATGCAGGAAGGACGGAGAAGTCTTAAGTAGGATGTATGAGGTCTTAAAGGAAAATGGGAATGTTTCTGGCAATAGAGTGGATACAATCGGACTATAATGGTGGACTGAGGTTCCTCTATCCCCTTTAATTTGTTTTCAAGTAGATATGTTGGCGGAGTAGGAAGCTCTGACTCCTATGTTGTTAAGTCACATGGCATTACTGTCCTTGCGCTGGCACTTGAGTTTCAGCCTGAATGCTGAAAAGCATATTTGCTAACTGGAGCATGGAGAAGGCTCCAGACTGAGAAAGAGAGAATGTTCGCCTGCCCACTGCCCTCCACTCTCCCTCCCCAATCACAGAGGGTAAAGCTGTTCAGGGACAACGAACTGGCCAGGAGACTTTGTTCACCTGACTCTCCCTGGGTAACTGGTCCCTGCTGAGCTTTGGAAGAACATTTACAAATATTTAGTGAGGCTAGTGGGAGGTTAACCAAGAATTAACAGTTAAATATACTCTCCACCAAACAATTTAAAGTGATGTGGTAAACACCAAAAGCAACCTACAAAGAAACTGATTTCTTTGAAAGTGTTCTGAAGAGTTCTAATATTCCCAAGTAGATCAGTCTAGAGCTGCATTTTCTCACAAAAAGCGATTATATGTTATGAATCCAAAATCTCTCTACTTGGCTGCCCACTGAGATGGGATATCTGAAATTGTAACTGTCCTGAAATATTTTATACTTATGGTCACCCTGACCCATATCTTGATGGGATGTGTATAACCTTCTTTTTTCCCTCCTTGGCTAGTGTCTCAGGGAAGTAAATCCTTCAAAATATCCTAATATGTTTCTTGGTCTCCCCAAGAAGGGCTATTAGATGTAGCCTGTCTTCACTCCCCAAAACCAGGAATGCAACAGAACTTTCTCAGGAAGCCATAAGAGCTGCCACTTGTTGAGTGTTTACAACATAACAGGCGATTTATATAACACTATCTCATTTAATCCTCCAAATTTCCCTTTAAGAAAAGTTTGCTTTTCCCCACTCAGTTGGAACAAGAGTCTGGGAGTAGTTAAGGGCCCAACTCCCACAGCTGATAGTGGCGGAATGAAGACAATCCTAGTCCCCACACACTTTTCTATATTCTGTGCTGCTTCAAACCCTTGTCATTCTCTCCTGAAGGAGTAGCTAAAGATATCTACAGAGACATAAATTCTACATCGAGCTGCCATGTTAAACCTCACAGACTCCTTTCCCTATCCTCCCATAGAAAGGGAGCTGCAGACTTAGCTATTTATTTCTGATACTGCTTCTTCAGAGGGGAATTACTAACCAGACACTCCAGGAGGAAACGTGGCCAGACATTACACCAAGCAACAATGGGATCATAGTTGGGACATTTCTATGGATCCTTTCCTCCCCTTGCACAACCTCCAGATGACAAACAAATGATAAGACACAATCAGAATCAAGGAAGGCTGCCAGCAAAATAAAACCTGACCTCAGCCTAGCAAACATGTACTTCAGTCATTTGGGTTCCCCAGGTTTATGGCTTAAGGAAGCAATTGCATCTGAGGCTCTTAGGTCTACTATTTGCTTTCCATGCCTCAAAGCCCCAGCTTGGAATCACCTCTGGGAGCCCAGACTGGGAAAGGCACGGACCTTCCTTTCCCATCTACTAGGGGATTAATTTCATCATGCCACTTATCCTGGTTATCAGTTCACACATGTGCCTTAGAATGCTTCTCAACATTCAGTCAAAGTGGCATCCAGGTACACTGATAGTCCCAGACTCAATTCCAGTATTAAGATTAAAACAGTCAAAACCGGTTTGGCTCAGTGGTAGAGCGTCGGTCTGTGGACTGAAAGGTCCCGGGTTCGATTCCGGTCAAGGGCATGTACCTTGGTTGTGGGCACATCCACAGTAGGGGATGTGCATGAGGTGGCTGGTCGATGTTTCTCTCTCATCGACGTTTCTGGCTCTCTATCTCTCTCTTCCTCTCTGTAAAATATCAATAAAAATATTTTTAAAAAAGATTAAAACAGCAGCCCAAACTGGTTTGGCTCAGTGGATAGAGCATCAGCCTGTGGACTGAAAGGTCCTGGGATAAATTCCAGTCAAGGGCATGTATCTTGGTTGCGGGCACATCCCCAGTAGGGGGTGTGCAAGAGGCAGCTGATTGACGTTTCTCTCTCATTGATGTTTCTAACTCTCTATCCCTCTCTCTTCCTTTCTGTAAAAAAAAAATCAATAAACATATATATTTTTTAAAGATTAAAACAGCAAAGACATGTTCATGATAGCCATTCTGACAGGTGTGAGATGGTACCACATTGTCATATTGATTTGCATCTCTTGGATGATTAGTGATTTTGAGCATGTTTTCATGTCTTTTGGACTTTCTTATGTCCTCTTTCGCAAAGAATCTATTTAGGTCCAGTGTCCATTTTTTTGATTGGGTTGTTCATCTTCCTTTTGTTAAATTGTATGAGTTCCCTGTAAATGTTGGAGATTAAGTCTTTATCCATGATAACAATGGCAAATATGTTCTCCCATGCAGTGGGCTTTCTTCTTGTTTTTGTTGATGGTTTCTTTTGCTGTACAGAAGCTTTTCATTTTGATGTGATCCCATTTGTTTATTTTCTCTTTAGTTTCCATTGCCCTAGGAGCTGTATTGGTGAAGATATTGCTTCGGCATATGGCTATCATCAACAAATCAACAAATGACAAGTGCTGGCAAGGATGTTAAGAAAAAGGAATCCTCGTGCACTGCTGGTGGGAATGCAGACTGGTGCAGCCTCTGTGGAGAACAGTATGGAGTCTCCTCAAAAAGCTAAAAATGGAACTCCCATTTGACCCAGTGATCCTACTTCTAGGAATATAACCCAGGAAACTAGAAACACTGATCAGAAAGGATATAAGCACCCCTATGTTCATACCAGCACAATTTACCATAGCTAAGATTTGGAAACAGCTTAAGTGCCCATCAGAAGATGAGTAGATTAAAACATGTGATGCATATACACAATGGAATATTATCCTGTGGTACAAAAGAATGAATTCTTATTATTTGCAACATTATGGATGGAACTGGAGAGCATTTTGCTAAGCAAAACAAGCCAGTCAGAGAAAGATAAATATCATATGATCTTCCTCATTTGTGGAATATAATGAACAACATAAACTGATGAACAAAAACAGATCCAGAAACAGAGAAGCATCGATCAGACCGACAAACCTCAGAGGGAAGGTAGGGAAGGGAGGTGGTAAGGGGGAGAGGTCAACCAAAGGACTTGTGTGCATGCATATAAGCCTAACCAATAGACACAGACACCAGGGGGGGTGAGGGCGTCAGTGAGAGGGGGGAATGGAAGGATACGTAACACCTTAATCAAAAAAAAAAAAGAAAAAAAAAAGCAAAGATATTCACAGACCTGTAGCCAGAAGAAAGATGCACTATTAATCATAGTCTTTTCATAGCACTCAATATCCATGGTAATTGTGCTTATTATTTACTTACTACATGAAGCCCATCTCCTTTTCAGAGCCCTGCATGGCAGTATGTGGTACCCTCAAAACTAGATATTGCAGATGAGTGCCGAACCATGCGGTAAAAAGATTTTAGACTATACTAAGTTGAATGGATGGTAGGAACCTCTTGACCACAATACTTTAAATTGCAAAATAATGTGGTATTTGGTGTCTCAAGCTTTTGAATTATACTTTATGAGAACAGTTCCTATTCTACAACCTTGGGGAGAGGCAAGATTTTATCAGGGGATGAAGTATGTAGAGGCAGGCACTAGAGACCACCAAAGGGATAGCTCTCTGCCTCCTTTGTGATTCCCATGGGGACAAGATCAATAAAGTTTAGGATATTAGACGATATCACAGGAATAAGAGATCTCATACTCTGCTTGTGGCATTTTCACTGAAACAAGCACTTTGGATAATAATTTAGCAATATCTAAAAAGCTGAAGAGGATCAAGCCCTTGGACCCAGAAATTTCATTTCTAGATATATATTCTAAAGCAATGGTTTTCAATGCTGACTGCACATTGTAATTAGCTGGGGGAGCCTTAAAAATACAGATGCCACCCTGACTGGTTTGGCTCAGTGGATAGAGCGTCGGCCTGCAGACTGAAGGTCCTGGGTTCGATTCTAGTCAAGGGCATCATTGGTTGTGGGCACATACCCAGTGGGGAGTGTGCAGGATACAGCTGATCAATGTTTCTCTTTCATTGATGTTTCTAACTCTCTATCCCTCTCCCTTCCTCTCTGTAAAAAAAAAAATCAATAAAATATATATTTAAAAATACAGATGCCTAGTTCCCACTTCCAGTGATTCGTATTTAATTGGGCTGGGTGCAGCCTGACTGGGACATTTAAGAGCTCTCAGGCAATTCAAATGTATAGAAGAGGTTGAGGTCCACAGCCTAGAGATTTTCTCCCATGTGCCAGAAGGACATTTGACATAATTGTTTGTGGCAGCATTGTTTGCAGGAGCAAGAAATTGGGAGTAACCTAAATATCTATCAATAGGAGAGTACATAAATAAATTGTACTATATTCCTTTATAGCATTACTCAGAGCGGTGAAAGATAAATACAGCAGAGCTGTGTGTATCAATGTCTAACTCATAAAACAAGTTACAGAATGACAGATACAATGTTCTATGTTTTATGCAAATTTCAAAACATGTCAATATTGTTTTTGAATATATATGTCTGTAGTAATGAGATTAAATTGAATCAAAGAGAAGATGATAAACACAAAAATGAGGATAATAGTTACCGTTGGGAAGAGAAAAGGGTAATAAGATTAGACAGGGAACAAAGGGGCTTTCAATTCTAACTGTAATACTTTATTTCTTAAAATAAATATAAAGCAAGCATGGGAGAAATGTTAACTTTGATAGAATTGGATGGCGGGTACTTGGTTTTTATGTTTAAAACCTTGCATAACAAACATTTAAAGCTACATATTTTAAAAGTGATAAAGGTGATAAAGTGACTCAACATATGCATAGCCCCAAATTAATCACAAACTCAACAATACAGAGAGCTGAGGCAGTAGCTCCATAAAAGAACTGAAACTAAACAAAACCTTGAAGATGCTTATTTTTAGGGTTTTATAAGTCCCCAGAAAAACTCCACGATATTAGTTGCCTGCTTATAAAATGCTTCCATGTGCATTTGAAACAAAAAGGCACCTGTCAAAGGAAATGAACAGGGTACTGTACATTTTGCTTATTCCCATCCATTCAGGGAGATTTCTTTTTTGAGAATCTATTGTGCACCTGGCCCTGAATAAGGTATAGGGTTTCCCTTTTATCTCTTCCCAATCGTGAACCCAAATGACCATGAGTTTCCCTTTTCATTGGTAAGAGTTCACACAACTGTGCTATGAACCACAGAAATGATTTTTCTTATGCCAGGGTTTTCCAATTTTGGTTTAAGGGCATCAGATGTCTCCAATTATCTACACGGAAGGTTGGGGAATGAAAGAGAAAAAAAAGTCCTGCAAACAAACTTACTTTTAAAAGAGATGGGAAATGGAATTTGGGGGTAGCAGGAGGGCAGTGGCCAAAAGGAGACAAGAATCCTGCAAAATCCAGCAAATCAAGAAAGGATTTTGCAAAGGAACAAATGTTAAAATGAGTATTTTAATCAGGCTAATTAAGTAGTACCAAGAAGAATGGGTGATGTTTGCCAGTCCTTTGGGTCTATCAGCTTGTTGCCAAACCAGTTCTCCTGACGGGGCATTTGGCAGGGTTATTTTTGGCATCTGCTTGCCAAGATACTCACTGACGTAGTCCTTTGTTGGGTCATTGGAGCTTTGGTCTCTGTGTCCCAAAAGCAACAGAAGTTTCTGTCTAGGCTTCAAATGCATAACTATACCAATCTAAACTACTGTCTCCCACCTATGGAAATTCCCAAGCAATTCCTGGTTATGGTCCTGAAAACTAGTCAGAAATGAATTGCTGATAAGCCTGTTGGAGAAGGAGGGAGGCAAATGGAAGGGGACTATCATCAAGGAACCAATGGGAATCAGGTGTCCTTGGAGGAAGAAAATTTGAGGGTGCAAACATAGTTCTGGGAGTGTAGCTACACTTGGGAGGATGAGATGCCAATACTGGCCCAGATCCATTCTTTGCCTTCCCCTGTTCTGCTGGACATCACAGGGAGGGCTCCTCCCTGCAGGCTGCATCCTCCAGGTCCACTGGCTTCTACCTAGGCTCAGACAATGGAAGGCCCTGAGAGGGCAGATGGGAGGAAGTCAGGGTATTTCCTCCCTTCACCCCTTACCCCATCAGTCTTCTAATACCTACATTGGGGGAAACTTTTATTCTATAATTTGGACCCAACATTTTTAGGGAATGAAATGCTTTGTGATTGCTGATATCTACGTTTTGCCTAGGAACAGGATCTTAGGAGACAGTGTATCCTCCAGGTCCACTGGCTTCCAGAAGAAGAAGGATGTCACAGAAAGGGGGGGGGGCGGAATGCAGAAGTGAGGGGCGGGGAGCAGCAAAGCCAAGCCTCCCAATTCACAAAATTCCCAAGCACTTTCCATGATTATGACCAAACAAGAGGGGAAAAAATTTCCAAAATAAGTCAAAATGATCAAAAGTCAAAATTATTAGAGCCTTTGAAAGATGAACAAATGTCATCTCCTCATATTCTAGAAAGACAGCCATGTGGATTTGGCCTAGGAGTTATGCAGAATCTGCTCTGCATTCCAATTAGAGTCATTGTCTTATTATTTACTTTTTATTCATTCGTTTGTTTATTTTTAATAAATCTTTTGGGGTGTCATTGGTTAATATAATTATATAGGTTTCAGGTATACACTTTTATAATACATCTTCTGTATATTGTACAGTGTACTCAACACCCCAGAGTCAATGCTTCATTTACTCTTTCCATGATTCTGGGAGATATGCCTCATTCACCCCAATTTTCAGATGAGAAAACAGAGGCCTAAAGAACCAATAAGCGGCCCTAGCTGGTTTGGCTCTGAGCATTGGCCCATGGACTGAAGGGTCCCAGGTTCGATTCTGGTCAAGGGCATATGCCCAGGTTGTGAGCTCGATCCCCAGCAGGGGGCGTGCAAGAGGCAGCCAATCGATGATTGATGTTTCTATCTCTCTCCCTTCCTCTTGGGAATCAATAAAAATATATTATTTTTTAAAAAAGAACCAATAAGCAAGCAACCCAGAGTTTACAAGTAGGATGCCCTGCCTGGCCCTGCCTTCCTAGTTGGAAATATCTTTGAAATCACAGTAGGAAGCTCTTCCTGATTGGCCTTAAGAGGGTAAATCAGTGTTCCCTTAAACTGTGATGTACCTACAGAATTACCTGCGAATCTTGTTTAAATGCAAATTCTGATGTAATAGGTGTGGTGTGTACCTGAGATTCCAGATTTCTAGCAAATTTCCAGAAGACATCAATGCTATGTTTCTGGGACCCCACTTTCAGTAGCAGCATCCTATATCCCCATAGTCTACCTTTTTTTTTTTTCTTTCAGCCACTCACTCATTCAAAAGATATTGTATTTACTAAGCACTCACTTTATGGCAGGTATTGTGTTGGGAGCTGGGGATGCAGCCATAGACAGGTAGACAAAGCCTTTTTCTCATGGGGTTTACATTGTTGTGGAAAGAGACAGAAAATATATGTAGAAGTGAACAAATAAATACCTCACCAGATACATGCTGGGAAGTACAAGATATATAGTGGCTGGGAGTGAGGTTCTCTGATCGGAACCAAGGGCTACTAAAGGCATTTCTGAATCTAGCCTCCAGCAATCCATAAAGATTTGGTGGCCTATCCATTATATGTAAATTAAAGTATAGGATGAAATTATATAATGACTGGGATTTGCTTCAAAATAACATGGGAAGTGGAAGTGAGTGAGGGTATATGTGAAACAAAATTGGTGGTGAATCAATAATAGTTGAAGCTAGGTTATCAGTACCTGGGGGATGTATACCATATTGTTCTGTTTATTATATGTTCGACATTTTCCAGAACTAGATAAAAACAATTAAAGTATATACCAAGTGGTTTGAACATAACACCTGCCCTGAAAGAACTTATATACTGTCATGCAGCCTGATGCTACCTCTGGGGTCCTTAACCTAGCATTTTGAACACTTGAAAGGGAATTTCAAATTTTATTTCAGTCATCTATAACTGAAATATAGCATTTGTTTCAGTTAAGAGTGTAGGCAACAAACTATAGTAGTATGAGCAGTACCTGTTATCCTGTCACCAATAGAAAACAGGGCATTTTGCCGAAACAGGTTTGGCTCAGTGGATAGCCTGCGGACTAGAAGGTCCTGGGTTCAATTCCAGTCAAGGGCATGTACCTGGATTTCGGGCACATCCCCAGTGGGAGGTGTGCAAGAGGCAGCTGATCAATGATTCTTTCTCATCGATGTTTCTAACTCTCTATCCCTCTCCTTTCCTCTCTGTAAAAAATCAATAAAATATATATTTTTAAAAGAAAACAGGGCATTTTTATATCAGAGTAATTGTCTTTACAGGGATCTTGAAACATCACTCAGTTAAGCCTTCAGCTAGATCTTGATAATTAGTGGGTTAATAAACATTCATATTTTATACAATTCCATATTTTAATAACTGTATTCTTTAGTAACTGTATTTTATTAATGGTTAGTGCATTGTAATTCTGTATATTTTTACATTTCCAAATCTTAACCTTTGATAGATCCAGGTTTTACCCACCCACCACAGGGGTCTAGGGCATGAAACAAGTTAGGGATCCCAGCTCTAGGTCAGGTTTCCGGGACATAAAGCCACAGCATACCATCACCACCTGTCCCGGCAGCGCTGCTGTGCCCCTGCACATCCTCAGCAGGCCTCTCCTGCCTGCAGTGTCAATAAATCTCCCATCCCTTCCCCCACAAAAATAAGGGTCCTTCATCCCTAAAACCCAAATGTCATCCTTATTGTAGCACCCAGAATGGGGGTAAGGAAGCTTGGAGTATTTGGAAGTTTCTAATATCTTTGAGATAAGCCCGACTCTAGTTTTAAAATGTTGAGCTGTGGGCCAAAAAAGAAGTCACATTCTATTCTCTTTGCCCTTTCAGGATCATTTGTGCCTTATCTATAGTAATCTCTGTCTGCAGCTGAGACTCCTGAATGACAATAGTGTAGCAGTCATATTTCTGAGAGAAACTGGGAGGGACAGGGCAAGTAAGATACTAGCAGAACACAGGTGAGGAGAAATACATTAACTGGATTTCTGCTGGCGTGGAGACATTTTCCAAACCGGCTGCATGCATGGGAGCATACAGGGGATGGGATAAAGTAAGCTTACAGTTGTTCATATGGAAAATAATGCGATAGTTAATAAATAATAATACAAGAATAAACTGTGTTTCACATACTCACAACTGTAAACATACTTTTTGCCTACCCCTGTATTGACACAACTTCTGAAGCCAATGAGCACCAAGCTCATCAGGTTATGTCCACTGCTGTTGCTTTACATTTTATTTGAGGTTTGAGAACTTCAGTTCCCTTGAGCTCCCCAAACCGATGACTTTGTATCCTCTCATAGCTTTGGGGTGAAAATGTTGCTCAGACCCAGACACTTGATTCAAATTTCAACTTCCAGCTGAGGCTCTAGTGTCTCCACACAATCCAAACACACTTGGAGCTCTGATTTCTCCCAGGTTTCAGGAGACAGAGACTTGTGGCTCAGGTACACCTGTTAACAAGGCCTAAAGAACCCCCTTCACTTCCCCTCACCTTTCATCGAGGACTAAAATTACAGCCACCGAGCTGGCCTTGCCCTTCTGAGCCTGTAACCAGATACCACAGGACAGCCTCGGCTGCCACAGTTCTCTGAGAAGGAAGAAAACCAGGGCAGGGTGCACGGGGGGAGGGAAGGAGACACTTGGAGACATGCCATGTCATGAGAAACTAAGGACTTAGAAACCGTGAGAACTAACGTGCAGCTATCTCGCCATGGCATCAATCCCATGCCAAGGAACCAGGGCACAAATCCCCTTTCTAGAAAATAAATAAAGTAAAAGGCTTCCCTGTAGGGGGAGAGCCCTAAATTAGAAGCCTCCCAAGGATTCAAGGCAAAATTATAAAGCAAAAAACAAAACAAAAAAAACAAAACAAAAAACACCCCCACAAAAAACAAAAAAAACAAACAAAAACAAACAACACTTGATAACTGCTGAGAGGCTCATCAGTTACCGAGGAGAAATTCCTGCCAGAAGCAAAGCCCAGGACTCCATGTTGGTTCAGCCACCACCCGGCTATTTGACTTGGGCAAGTCCCTAATGACTCTGAACCTCGGTGTCCTCATCCACAGCAAATGGAGAGAGCAAGACCTCCCCTACCGGGGCTCCCACAAAAGTTAAATGAACCATTATCCATGTGACATGTTGCAGACTTTAAGGCACCCCAAAGATGTTAAGCACACTTGCAATCGTAAGAGGGAGACCAAAGTGGAGAAGAGACTAGGGGTTGAGATCAGACTGTCAGGTGTGAATCCTAGTTTAGCTGCCTCATAGATGTGTGTCTTCCCCCAAGTTCATCAGTAATTGTGTCTGTCTCTCAACTTTCTTATCTGTAAAGTGGAACCTAAACCTAGCAGAACCCACCCTTAGGGTTGTCATGATGGTTAAATGAGTTCATTCAGGTAAAATGCTTAGAGTAGTGTCTGGAACAGAGTAACATCCAATAAATGGTATTTATGAGAGTCTGAATTAGTGTTTAGTGATTATTCATTTCCCTCATGGTCCCACTGAGGACAGACTATAATTTATCACCTATGGGTTTTAGACTTGGCCAAGGGGAAGTTGGAAAATCAGATGTGAGCTGAAGTATAAGATGTGTTCATGCTGTGGGGCTTGTTTCTTGTGCTTCTGCCATTGCCATGAAAAGAATATGTCCCGGTTAGCCTACTGGTCCAAGGAGGACAAAAGCCACGTGGAGCCAACTGGACCAAACCTGAAGACCAGAGCCAAGCCCAATCTAAATTAGCCAACTTGCAGTACTGCATGATGCAGTCACCATGGCTGATAAGCAAAATTAAAAGCCTGAGAATAGGTACTTATTTTTGTATGCTACTGAGTTTGAGGGTTATTTGTTACACAGCCATGGCTGACTGATACTATCATTATTTTTACAATCCAGCTCTAGCTTTTCTTTGGCGGTTTTAATGCTAAATATTAAAAAACACACCCAATTTTTAAATATATTTTATTGATTTTTCCACAGAGAGAAAGTGAGAGGGATAGAGAGCTAGAATGTCAATGAGAGAGAAACATCGACCAGCTGCCTTCTGCACACCCCATACCAGGGATGTGCCCGCAGCCAATGTACACGCTCTTGGCCAGAATCGAACCTGGGACCTTTCAGTCTGCAAACCGACGCTCTACCACTGAGCCAAACCGGTTTTAGCAAAAACACACCCAATTTTTAACAACTCTCATTATTTAAAAAAAAAAAATACAGGAAAGGTTATTGTCTTTCTACTGCAGGATACATTAAACAAGTAGCAGTTTATTCACCCAACTAACATTTACTGAGCACCTACTACAGGTAAACAACACACTAGGTGCTGGGGAAACATGTTTCAAAGCTATCTGCATTTAATTCCTGCAGCTAAGTCATCTTCTACTGTCTGAGATGCTGATTCTTAGAAAGCGAAGTCGTGCCCTGTGATGCATCAGCCCTGGCCAGGGGAGGAAGGCTTGCATGCCATGATCACCACTGGAATCCACCAAAGTCTTTAGCCGGCCATGTGTCTGCTCAGCAGGAAGCTGTCAGTGTCCAAGATCCTCTCAGCCCTGTAGAAAGTTCTATAGCCTCCTAATTGCCACTGATGTACACGATCCAAAGCACTGCCATCTTTTTCCTGGATAAACCCCAGCTCACACCTAGGATCAGGAAGGCAATAAAAGTTGCATGTCTCTTTCCCTTGGGCTAAAGCAGTCCTGGTCTTTAACAGCCAGCTGCTTTTCTGAGGCTTGTGGGGAACTGAAAAGCAGTTCATCTGGAAATCCCTCCAATAGCTGATACTGTTTAGAACCTGGCAGGAGCAACAATCAAGTGCTGGGCCACTATTTTATCACCCCTTTGATGCAGGCCATCCAAGAGTCTATCATTCAACCTGGGCTAACTGGCAATGTGCCAGGTCAGCACATTTCAGAGTCAGAAGGTACCTCAGAAGCCATTTCACCCATGCTGCCCTCACCGACCTCTGCCTCGACCCTGGGGATAAAGAAAGGGTTTAGTCTGCAGATTATTCCATTTGGACTCCACTGTGAACTATGAAATAATGGCTCTCGTGTGTAGAATGTTTACAACTCTCCAGAAGGCATACTTTTTTTCTCTTAAGTACAACATAGACTTTGGTAGCATAAAAATAACTGGCAAGTGTTTATTTCTTCTAAACGCTCACTTGGTTTCTAGAACTATAACATGTGTGTCTCCTGAAGGTGGAACTAATGCACACAGAGGGCTGACTGGTGTTATATAGGTAACCTGAGGACCTCCGTAGACCCGTCATAGCATAGTTACCTCAAGCTTTAAATGGCCACAAACCTCAGATTTTATTTTCTATCACGCTTCTTATGATGACAGCTGTAGCTGCCCATATGGGCAATGTGAGACATCCTCACCATTGGAGCTAAAGGCGGCAGGATGGCACCTCACAGCACTTATTTGGAAACACTAGAACATAATTATCTGCCTCCCACTCCCAGAACAGTATTGGCTTCTGTAATAATCGTGTGTGTTTTTTTATTTTATTTTACAATTTTGATGCTTTGACAATTTGGGGCCTTGAGCCTGAAGGGACTGCCTCTCCCAGTTGTAGCTAATTCCTAGAGACAGCTGACCACTCACCTGGGAGCATGACTTTCATATGCAAGCTTGCCAATCCATAGTTCACAAAGCCAACCACTTCCTCTATGGAGCTCTAGCACTCGAGGCCACTATCAATCTGCCTTAACCACCCAAGGTCAGGTACCAGACAACTAGGGATAGCTCCTATACTCCAGACCCCACTAAAATTAGTCAAACTAGTCAATCCCAAATCTGCTCATTACTCTGTTTTGCCCATTCCTTCCCTTGGAAACCATAACCAAAGCTCATACCCACAGTTTCCTCCTCTCTGTCTCCTGATCAACCCTGATGCTTCCCTATTGTGCCCCCACCCGCACCCCATGGTATGGCTTGGCAACTCCTCTTGGGATCTGTGAGCAACAAACTGCCTTTTCAATGCTAATTATCCTCTTACCTGTTGGACTCATCATATCTGAATAATTAGAACCTACATTTTAGAATAGCTTTATTGCCCAGGATTGGGCAGGGAGGGAGATAGGTAATAGTAAGCAAGTAAGCCGAGACCTTGTGTTACCAAGGGAAACTGGTTCCTCTAATTGTGAGGTTGTTCAAAGCCTTTCCTTTGGAGAAATGAGGCCTGGAAATACATGAGGTACAAAGGAGCATGTTCAAGGGCAAATGTTTAACAACTGCTTTCTGTTAAATAAAAAATGCCCGGATTCATAGTATTTGGGGATTCTATCAAGTAAATAGTCCCACCATGGCCAATTTCAAGCTACCAACATGAGAAAATATGCACACAATTGGTTCTTGCAAGATTCAGTGTTAGTTCTGGCTTACCAATGGAGCAGGATCTCCTAGTATTTGCTGGAGTCCCGGGGAATACCCAAAATGTGGTTCTGGAAACCCAAGCGTTAAAAATAAATCTCATTGATACTCCCACAGGACAGGTTTTTGTTATAGAAAATATAAGAGCCACTTTTCTCCATAGAGAACTATATAAAATCCATGAAGGTTTTTCAAAAACCAGTGTCTCTTAGGGGAAACTGTAGCTCAGGGCATGTAGGGTGTGGATTCTCTCTCAAAGGCCTATTCACGAAGGCCTGTTGTATAACCTTTAGCAAGTTAGTTTAACTCTGAACCTCAGTTTCCTCATCTGAAGAATGGGAGTAACAACTCCAACATTACTGAGTTGTGGTAAAGGCTAGGAATAATGCTTGTTCAGGGGTTAGCACAAGTTCTTAACTTGGTCGAGGGAGCCATGGATTTTTTTTTCATCAATTTGTAACTGAAATTTGAGGCATTAGCAGTATTTGTAAGTTTGTTGCTAATAGAAATTACGGGTATTTTAATATAGTAAACTTGACATCTTAAAATAGTATTTGTATCACAACTATTTCAAATGAACATATTGTTGGTTCATCAGTAATTATAATGATTTAATGTATTAATAAAGAAACATATATCTATAACAATATAATTTTTTAAAGTTTGATAATTATATCTCAATATATGTGGCTTCTATTGTAATTGTGTGTATCTATTTATGCATTTAGAAATGTTATTCTGATAAGCAATCCATAAATTTTACTAGATTGCCAAAGGGCTCCATGGTTCAAATAACTATTAATAATCCTTGAGTTCATACTATAAATGGAAGCTAGATGATGATGATGATGATGATGATGATAATGATGATGATTCTCACAGCTTCTGAGACAGTAACAGCCTTGCTTAGGTGAGCCCCAATGAAGCAGATACCCCCTGAGAACATCCTGGCTCCATGTGACCACAAGCTGTCAGAATATCAAGAAACCATTGAATAGGAGGGCTATGCTCACTGCCTGGTCTTCTATATCACTTCTTGGAAATCCCATCCATTGTTCACCTGGCCCCAGAAAAGGCTCTCTGGTCCACAATGGCACCAGATGTAATTCCCTGGCTCTCTTGGGCTCGGGCATAAAAGAGGTCAATGTTGATACCTGCACACTCATTCCCTGAAATGGGGCATATGTCAACCTCAAGAAGTAAGTTGTGGCAGAGACTTTTTGTAATATCCCAATACCTATCCCCATATTCTTCCACATTTAGATGGGCACATGGTTTCTCAAAACAAAAAAGACCCCTTGCACTTTGGAGGAGGGTGGCTGTAACTCAAGTTCTGGTACATGCACTCTCAGAAGTAGTGTGCTCCAAGCTTAGAAAGTTTGTCTTTGCAGGGAAGGGTCATGCTGTTGACTTCCCTCTTTATTCTCCTTTTTTTAAATGTGAACAATGATGTCAATCATTTTGGACCTTCAGAACAAGGGCAACATCTTGAAAACAGTGGAGCATCAAAATGGACAGATCCTGGTCTCTGACTAGTACTTGAGAGAAATAAACTTCTACATCAACAAAACCATTGTTAGGTTGGGTCTTAGAGCAACCAAACCTTCCTTTTTAATTGATAACCCAGCAACTCCACTTCTAGGTATATACCAAAAGAAAAGAATACAAATACCTACTAAAGGACAAGTGTGAGAATATTCACAGAAGTTTCATTCATAATAGCCAAAGGCTAGAAACAACTCAAATACTTATCAATGGAAAAATAAATAAATAAATAAATAAATAGTAGTATATTCATAGGTATATTCATACAGGGTGGATCAAAAATAGTTTTACAGTTGTGAGTACACAAAACACAGAATTTATTCTAGTATTATTATTATTTATTAATTAGAGCTCTGGTACATGAAAATTCATGCACTAGTTGGGGGGGATGGTCACTCAGCCCGGCCTGCCCCCCTCTCACAGTCCAGGATCCCTCAGTGACAGGAGGCAACCCAGCAATCAGGGAAAAACTACATTCCATCACACCTCTGCTGCTGCCACTGCCAGCAGTGCAAGCCATGGCCGGCCCTGGTTACCTGAGCCTCAGGTGGCCCTAGACGACTGGGAAGCCAACATCTGAGGCTTGCCTGCACCTCAGGCAGGTCTGGGCAGCTGGAGAGCTGATGAGACTGAGGAACTCCAGAGGCAAGTGCTGAGGGGACTGGGCACCGCCATATCCTGGCTATGGGCACCGCCATCTTTGAGGGTGTGGCAGTCAATTAGCATATTCCCTCCTTATTGGCTTTGGGCACCACCATCTTTGAGGGCAGGGCAGCAATTAGTATATCCCTTCCTTATTGGCTGTGGGCACCACCATCTTTTGCAATGGTGTGAGGGTCAATTAGCATATTCCCTCTTTATTAGATAGGATGATTGTATTATTTTCCATGCAAACAACTGTAAACCTACTTTTGTCCTACCCTATATAATGGAAAACTATACAGCAATTAAAATGTATTGATCCACACAACAACATGGATGAATCTCTCACAAACACAATGTTGAAAAATGCATTTTGTGTGATTCTAGCAAAACTACTAGGTGGTCACAGAAGTCAGAAGAGTTTCCTCTGGGTGGGATATATTGACTTGCCAAGGAACATGAGAGAAACCCTTTGGGGTGCTGATAATGTTCTATAGCCTGATCTGGATAGTTATTATCAGATATGGTTAGAGTTATATATCTGATAATGTCATATTTATTCATCTGGCTTTCAGAATCCTCTTTCTTTCGTGTACTTTTCTTCTAAACAATATGAAACAAAATGAACGTTGAGGAAAAGCATGTGCATGCATACACACACATGTGCACACCTCTCAGAACAAGACAGAAAGTACAAATACTGTGGAAAACATACTCTACTCCCTACAAATAATTATACCATCAAACACACAAAGGAGAAATTCATTTGTGCCTACATGTTGAAAGAAAAAAATAAGATTACTTCCAAAACCCAGAGAACACAATGTCTCTCTCAGGAAACAAAGTTCCCATGCATGCAAGAAGTCAAGAAAGGAAGAAAAAAAGTCGTGTCAGAAGCAGCAAAGTTTGTCTTTCCCTTCTCAAATGTCACTACCCACTGATCACTAAATCACTCCCACATCTTATAAAGTAAATGTCACAGAAACTTACAGACACCACCTTATTCATTGAATGCACTTTAAGAGCTTTCTGGGGGAGAATTTTCTTTTAAATTGAATGGGAGGTTTGCATTGCAGTGAGAGAATTATACCCTACACCAGCCAGGAGGTCATTCCTCACAGTGAATGGGTATTGGATGAGATGCTTTCCTTCTCAGGTTGCACTAAAAATAGGGAGAATGTAAAGTTTAACCTTTAAGCCAACTTACTCACAATGCATTCATCTATCTCCAATTGGCATTCACTAACCCACAGAAGTCTATAGCAGCCGTGTGTTAAGGAGGTCATGGGTACATCTTCTTAGACCATCCATTTTGCTCCACAATAGAGTATACATATTATAAAGAGCTAAAATTTTAAAATAATTTTGCACTTGAACCCCAAATCATTAATGTATTCGTTCTTTTCTCTATCATCAGGCATACTTCAGTGTAAAACTTTGAGCCATCCTTATTGAACTGCATAGTCTAATGAAGTATTTAAGTTTAAATTTCATTTAATTAAAATTTAAAATAAAATACGGTGAATTAAAAATCCAGTGTCTCACTTCTGGTAAGCACATGGTAAGTGCTCAATAGACATAATTGTCTTGTGGATACCATACTGACCTGTGAAGATATGGGGCATTTTCATCATCACATAAGTTTCTATTGGATAGCACTAGCCTAGATTACAACAATATGGTTACTCTCTATATATATTTCTCAAGGTCCTTCTCTCCTAGCTTGAGAAGAAGTGGGAAAGGTCTGAAGTACCAAACAGATTGTTGTAGAAACCGACTTCAATTACATGGTCACATTAATCGAAAGTCCATCAGGTAATCAAAGGAACAGATACAGACCTTGGCTTTAAGAAATACACACATTAATTATTCTGACATAAGAACATAGTATTAGACCTTTTGTCAACAACACATTTCAGAATACTGATCTTCACCTACAGAACCTAAAATAGCTTCAGTTCCAAAATCAAGGACATCCAT
This sequence comes from Vespertilio murinus, assembly GCA_963924515.1. Classification (NCBI taxonomy): domain Eukaryota; kingdom Metazoa; phylum Chordata; class Mammalia; order Chiroptera; family Vespertilionidae; genus Vespertilio; species Vespertilio murinus. The sequence continues at coordinate 6,315,884 of OZ004710.1, read as the reverse complement.
TTGTAAAGCAGTTAGAAAATGAATATTAACAACTAGCACAGAACTTATCTTGGGCGGGTTAGGGTTGAGGGCCATGTTTTCGGTTGGGAAAGTCCCTTGGAACCTACTAGAAGTGAACTATGAGATGCATTGCAAAGTGATCAATAACAAGGTTACTGAAGATCTAGCAAAGTGCTTTTCATGACACAAAGGTTGGATGTTTGTTCTCAAGAAAGAAGGGCATGGAGGACTAGAAAAGGCAGCAAAGAGAAGGGAGGAAAGAAACTGACAAAAAAAAAACCCACACACACATTGTAATTGGATTAAAGGAGCAAAGAAGTCAAGGGGAAGTGCCTTTCCAATATATTCCCCAACTCTGTTTGTCATATGTATGCCCATTGACATAGATGGTGGCCATGGTACAAGATAGACATGGCACATCTTCCTGGACCTTCCATTTTATTTCACAACTAGAGGCCCGGTGCACGAATCTGTGCACAGGTGGGGTCCTTCAGCCTTGTCAATGATTGGGGCCAATCAGGAAGGAGGGAGACAACCTGCTGGGGGAGGGACCATGGGAGGTTGGCCCCAGCAGCAAGCTAACCAACGGCTGATTCTGTAATGAATCAGGCTCCCTCCTCCCTTCTGTCTGGGTCTGAGGTATGGGTGAACCATATTTAGGCCTGTCAGGTCCCCAGCATCAAGGTCTGGGTCAGTGCGTGTCATAGCTACTGGCTGGTTATCTGGTCATTCCAATCATTCTGGTCATTTGATCATAATAGTCATTTAGGCTTTTATATAGATAGATATGAAGTGGGGTGGCCCAAGGAAATTTTAGGAACAAGGATACAAAAAGTTCAATTTGAAGTTGTTTGCCACTGTAGATTGTTTGCAAAAAATGTTCACAATAAAGAAAGTGGTCACAATATATCCCTCCTGTAGCCACACCCCTTTACAAAGTGATTTTGCAGCTCCTCCCATCAATAGGTGACTCTATTTCTCCTTCCTTAAACCTAGGCTTGTTTAATCACTTATTTTAGCTGACAGAATACAGAAGAAACTGGATTGTGCCAATTCCACATGGAGGCCTTGAAAGGTCTAGTCACACTCAGTTTTTATGCATTTATAATGGAGTAAATATGTACCATCTAATGGGTCTCCCTGTTTCCATTCACTCCTTACCTGTCTTGGTATGTTCTCAGGACAGCAACACAAGATAGAACATATACCTAAAAGCCCTCCAACATCTCCCCATGTTGTTCAGAGTAAAGACAAAGAATTACTATCACCCACAAGGTCTTGCATGATCTGTAGGGTAGCCTCACCTTATGACTTCTCTGAATTCATTTCCCACTGCTTCATGCCTCACCCACTCTGTTCTAACCACATCATAGCAAGGTCTCCTTGCTGTTCCTTGAATACGCCGGGCACACAATACTGCCTCAGGACCTTTGCACTTAGTAATTCCTCTGCTTGGAAGTTTCTTCCCCTGGATATTCAGGTGAATAATTCACACCAGGGCTTCACTCACATGTTAATTTCTCATGGAGGCTTTCCCTGACTGGCCAATTCAAAAGGCTCCCTCATCAATCCTTAGCCTCCATCTTTATTTTTTCCATGGCATTATCACTACCTAATTTATGTATTTTATGTCAGTCTCCTCATAGTCTAGTCTACTTGCTAGACTATAAGTTCTCCCAGGGCAGAGATCTGTAGGTGTTTTGTTTATTGTTGTATCCTCAACACTTAGGACAATTTAGAAATATAAGGGCAGCTCAATAAATATCTGCTGAATGTGTGAATGAATGAATGAAACTTAGCTACTGTAGCAGACCATCAGTGTCCCATGCATACCTTTCAGACCTTTTAGGGAAGCTCAAGTATATTTTTCAACTGTCTCAATCTCTGAGCCTGAGAGCCAGTTTTCCTGAACTACAGAAGATCTCTCTTCCTAGGCACGAAATGAGCTGAAAATTCCAGGGAACTGATGCTCCTAGGAGAAGCTCCCAACCAAAGACTCTTGGGAAGTTGGAGTATAAGTACTTCAGCACCTTTGCCCCTTGGATGGAATAATTCTCCTATAGAATTAAGCTCAATAATCCCCCTTTATTGGCTTCCCTCCTTCCCTGTATCATATCTTCATGGCCTTCTAGTGTTTCTGAATTCCCCCAAATAAACTACTTATACTCGGATCATTGTCTCAGGGACTGTTTCTGGGGGAACCAAACCTAGGCCAGCTGGAGACCTGGCTGATTACACATTGAGCAAACATTTTCTGAGCCCCAACTTTGTGCCAGAACCATGTGTTGAACCCAACACAAGATGTCTACCTCCTGTCTTAAGCCTAATGAATGGAGCAGAGGTAGATGTACATAAACTATATGGCCATCATCACCATTTATCACTTTACCAGAGGAAAAGTGGGACAAGGATTAAAAGCCCATTACAGCTTTCCTCAACAGTGGTCCCTGAGCCCCAATGACATGTCCCCAGCCCATCTCTAAAATTAAATCAAAAAGGATCCTCTCTTCTTCAGGTTTCTAATAAAATTCACAATATTTGTCTTGTTGAGCCTAACCCAACTAATCCAAGCATCCTTAAGCTATCACATCTCTAAAAACTGCAGCCCTTCCCTGCCAAACTCCACCTCCTCTTTTACTCCCTTTCTCAGTCCCACTCTCCCCCATTCCCATATCCCCCGAGTCATTCCCTTTGGCAGATAAACTGGAGCTCTAAATTCTCTTGTGACGTTGTAACAAGTTGGCAATGGGCATGACATGTAGCAGGGGAGGGCATACAAGCCCCTAAATCAGAAATAATGAGATTTCTCTCTCAGAGGTAGCATGAAATGAAAGGGAAAGAGCCAGACAGCTAGAGATATGAAAGAGAAGGGGAGGTCAGGAAGGGAAATGAAGTAGGTGGGGGCAGCTTTAACCCAGTTTGCACTAATATGCTTTTAGAGGTGTGAGTTAAAGAGTGTGTACATCCCTGTGTAAGCACAGTCACATGTGACATGCTTAGCTGTTAAATTACAGATAGCAGGCAGGAGAAGCAAAAGAGGCTTATGGGAAAATGCTTCTGTCCAATGATCACAGGCTGTTGAGCATCTCTAATTAATCAGCTTTCACAAAAAGGCTGGGGAGATTCTTGGGAATGTGTAAGCTTGGCCTAAAGGACAAAATATAAAATGGGGGAAAGGAGAACCAGATAGAGAAACAGACACACAGGAAAAAAAAAAAAAAAACAGAGTCAAGCTCTTAGGGATCATGTGGTTACCAACTTCTTATTTCCTCTGCAGCAGCTGCAGGTCACTCTCTGGAGGAACTGAGACCTGCTCTCTTCCTTGGCATGTTATCTGAGTGACAATAATTTGGTTGGGTACCAGTAGAATGCTAGTTTACACTCAGTCTTGACTTTTTTAAATTGATATATGCAGAGTATCTGCTGTGGGACCATCTACCTTCTTGCCCCTTCTGGTCCACATTTCTGAATGGCTGGGATGTAGGTATAGCCCAAACCAGAAGTTAGAGGAAAATAAAAGGTATCTCTGCATATTTATAACAACAGAGATTTAAGAGTAGTTGAGTTACATTGATTCATACTTTCATTCTCCCTCTCTATTCTCCTCTCCTCCCAATCCCTTAATTTTCTGTACTCTACAAAATGTGTCTTATTACAGGGCAAGAAAGAGAGGAATAAAAAAAGATACATATACTACTTATTCTTAGGCACAGGGATTTTTTTATTTTTATTTTTTTAGTTTCCTAGGTCTAGGATGATGACTTTAAAAAAAAAAAAATATATATATATATATATTTTATTGATTTTTTACAGAGAGGAAGGGAGAGGGATAGAGTCAGAAACATCGATGAGAGAGAAATATCGATCAGCTGCCCCCTGCACACCTCCTACTGGGGATGTGCCCACAACCAAGGTACATGCCCTTGACTGGAATCGAACCTGGGACCCTTCAGTCCGCAGGCCGATGCTCTATCCACTGAGCCAAAGTGGTTTTGGCTAGGATGATGACTTTTGAAAGGGTTTGCATTTCTGGATCTGGCTGAAAGCTGATGGTTAGAGCAAGATTTAGATGTCATAGTAAGATGCTGTGGTTTGCCCACCAGACACCCTATTAAAGATTGAGGGGCTCCTTCCCCCAGGTTGTAGAAGTACTGGCTGCTGAGGGCTCACAGCTGTTTCTTGTTCTGGGAATTGCCCTATGTGGAAAGGAGCTGCCTCCCTCAAGTTTCAGCACCATACTAGGGGCAATCTACATAAAAATACTGGTGAGTTGGAGGACACAAAGGCCCAACCTCCTAACCTCAATTGGGGACAACTCTAAAGAGCCAACTCACCTCCAGATCTCAGGTCTCTGTTGTGTTCCATGGCAGTTCAACTCCTCCCCTGTCCATTTCTTTGCTTCCTTTGCTCCTGTGTTGATCCCACATACACCCCCTGGAAGCTTCATGTACACAAATCACCATCTCAGAGTCTGTCCAATAAAACCAACTCAAGGTAGCTTTTAGGAGGAAGCACATAGTCCTGAAACCATTTACCAACTAGATTCTTCATTGATCTTAAGGCTTAAACATAACACGTCAGAGTTCACTAAAACCTAGCTTTTTCAGCACACAGAGATCTACATTAGATAAATCACCTTGTGGTTGATTTCAGGGAACAGAAGGAAAGAGCAGGGAAAATTTGAGTCTAGATGGTTCACCATTTTCCTTAGATTCCAATTCATGTCAATCTTCAGTGGCAAAGCTAGCCTTAGCCACCAAATGTGGTGCCTAAAGCACTGTCCAACTGAACTATAATACAAGAATGCACATCTCATATGTAATTTTACTTTTTCCAGTAGCCATATTTTGAAAACTAAAAAAGTAACCAGGTGAAATTAATTTTAATAATGTATGTAATTTAATTCAACATATCTAAAATATTAACATTTGAATACATGATCGATGTAAAAAATTAATAAGATATATTACACTCTCTTTTTTATATTAAGTCTTTGAAGTACTATGTGGCTTTTCACCCCTAAAGTACATCCCAATTTGGGTGGTAAATTTTCATCAGAAATACTTGATCCGTATTTAGATTTCATAAAAAGGTTGGAAAAGTAGATTCACAATACCAAAATTGTTTCAAAGATACTATACCTTTTCCAATAGAATCAAATATCAGTTTCTTAAATTAATTAAAATTAAATACTATTTAAAATTCAGGTCCTCAATCACACTACCCACGGTTCAAGTATTCAATAGCTACCAGTGGCTAGTGGCTGCCATATTGGACAGCACAGCTTTACCATTCTTGACAACTAAATATTTGGATTGCTAGTAAACTGGTTAATTTGTTGAGAAAAAAAAATGATCAGGTTACTCTTCCACTGGGAAGAAGTATCCTTCCTCACAGTGATCTGGCTTGTTCATATACACTAAAAAGAAAAATTTCCAGGATAAATAGGCCTCTATTCAAGAAAATTATACTTATTTTTATATGGGCCTTTTTAAAAGAATTCAAGCCCTAGCTGGTTTGGCTCAGTGGATAGAGCATCGCCCTGTAGGCTGAAGGGTCTCATGTTCAATTCCTGTCAAGGACACATGCCCGGTTAGGGGCTAGATCCCCAGTAGGGGAAATGGAGGAGGCAGCCAATCAATGATTCTCTTTCATCACTGATGTTTCTATTTCTCTCCCTCTTCCTTCTCTGAAATCAATATATATATTCAGTCCACCACCACTTATTCTTTCCCACCAACTGGGTTCTCATTTTCCTTCTGGTGTCTGTCAAGATTTTACTGGCACACTCATATTTCCTGGCTTGCTTTGATAGTCTTGATAGTCTGTGGTAAATAAATCATGTGTGTTTATGTTCAAACTTCACTCTCTGCATATCATTGGAAAATTTGAATCTTCCTTACTCAAACTTGTACTTAATACATGGTCTCTGTTTCTTTGACACCTTTGAAAAAAATAGAATATAACCTTTTCCTCCTGCTACAGCTGTCTGGAACTTAAATTCTATTTGCTGAAAGAAAACATCCCTTTGATATCACACATTGAGGGACTCACCAGTGAAAACTGCTCTGCATGTAGTGACCACATCATTCCACTAGATCAGTGTCCTTGGGTCCACAAATTCCAGACTGGTTCCCAATGGGTTCTATAAAGTACCCTATCCTGGGTCTATGGGGGTCTAGATACTGGACTCAGATGTATCTGAACACAGATTTTCAGGGCACATTTCTTATGCTCATAGTTAGATGATACTTGGGGATCACCACCAACTTTTGACCTCTCAAGGTATGTTGAAAGTTGTCATGTCTTGCAGAGTTGTTCATGTACTTAGAATCAAACGGTGGGGGAAGTGGGGTCCATCTGGAAGGGACATTAGGAATCTCATCTTTCACTGTGGACCTCAATGGTGGGGGCCTAAAAAATTGGATTGGGTGAAATTTTCATATTTAAGAGAACAATACACATCTGCTTTTTCATTATCCTAAATAGTCCAAATGTGTGTGTCTGCTGCTTTTATTTCCACTCTTGCTTTTTATCTCTCTCTTCCACCTTTTACTTTCTCTTTACTTCTTCCCCTGATCACCCTTAAGGTCAGAGATGATATCCCCAAGTTGCAGAATCCTTGGTGCTTTCCCTGATCACATTTCACATGTTAAGTGCTGCCTTGATCTTAACACAAGTGGGCATGGTGTCAAGAGACTCCCTGAGAAAAATCAAACCTATCAGATTTCTACCCAAAGCTAGAATGAGACACAAGAATCTCTGAACAAATTTACGACCACTTCTCCACCACTCTATAAGACAGGGTTCATCAGATGTCATTTTGCTGTGCAACCATTTATTGTTTTCTAGGCTAAGATTTCACCCCAGAGGTTAAGTGTTTAAACTAGATATTAAGCTGTCATCAATCTTTTCCCTGCCCCACCCCAACCATACAACCCCAGTCCTAAGGGTCCATGCACAGGATTCTCCTTGGTCACATAGGTTTTATTTCCTACTGGCTGAGATGTGGACTGGGAGAGGCATCCCTTAGTGATTTACCTTCTTACAGTTTGACTTTGACTCTGCTAATTTCCTAATTATAAAGATAGATTTTCTGTCTTGTTAGTCTAGCATAGTGAGATTTCACTTAGATCTAGAGAAAAGAGCCCCCAAATGTGGTTTGAACTTTTTCATTCTAGCATAACCTCCATCTCCCCATGGTTTTAATTATAACAGTAAAATAAGAGAAGTAACATTGCAAACAATAGAAGACATTTGTTAGAAGGGAATTAACAAATTATATTATAATAGCAATTATATTCACAAGTTAGAAACCAATTCATATCAATTGAAATGTTTAAAATTATCTTGGTTTAAATTGTAATTTGACTTGAGGCCTGGTGCACAAATTCGTACACTGCTGGGGTCCCTTGGCCTGGCTGGTGATTGGGACTATTGGGGCCTTATAGCCCCGTTCCCATCAGGGCCTATCAGGACTAGCCAGCCAGGGGAGGGACCATGGGAGGTTGTCCGGCCGAGGGAGGTTGGCTGTGGAAGAGCACTGACCACCAGGGGGCAGCTTCTGTGTTGATAATCTGCCTCCTGGTGGTCAGTATGTGTCATAGCTACCACTGGTCATCTGGTCATAATGGATGCTTAGGCTTTTATATATATATAGATAACGTTTTTAAAAAATCTAAATGTTGCTCTTTTGCACACCAGTGGCTCATGCAAAACTGGGAGGGCAGGAAAAAGAAAGATCTAAACCATGAACTCCCAGACATGGAGGTTCAAAGATCTAACCTAGTTGGCAGGCCTCGTCATAGCTGTGGTTGGTTATAATTTCAACACTCAAACAATCTTTATATTAGACATATACAAACCAAAGTAAATATATATACAGCCAAACAAGAAGAAAAGCATGGAACAAAACGCTCAACTTAACCAAAGGCTGGCTCTTTGAAAAGCCTAATGAAAAGATAAACCTCTGGCAAGAATAATCAAGTAAATAAGAGAGATTGCAAAAATAAATAATATTGGAATGTAAAGAAATACAGCATCTCAAAGTTTTCCCCATTAAATATTGGTTCCAGCTACAATCCTTGGGGTCAATTTTCTGAATTTCAAGCCAATGCAATTCATTCATTCATTCAATATTTATTGATGTACCGGGGATATACAATGATTAAAATACCACAGCCCATTTGAAACCTACCTTGTCTGTCAACTGATATAAAACAAAGTAAATCAATATATCACATGCTAGATAACAGAAGTACCTTGAATAAAATTAAAGCAAATCAGGAAGTGGAGATTGATGAAAAGGTAATTTTATATAAGGAGGGGGTCAGAAACGGAGCTCTTTTAGTTAGATGACTTTGAGCAGAGCCCTGAAATAAATGAAAAGGAAAACCAGGAGAATGTGTGGGAAAGAGAATTCCAACCAGAGGGAACAGCAAGTGCAAAGGTCTTGAGATATATTAAGGAGGCCAGGTAGCTAGAGTGCAGTGAGGGGTTTGTGGAATATGAGTAGAGAGAATGACAAAATAAGGTCTAGTAATAATTATGCTTATTACACAGGTTTTCAGCAACAATCACAGAAGACTGCATGTGTAGAAGGGCAAATACAAAGGGTTAAATTCTGCTGAGAGAGGAAATAAAAGGAGGGGAGATTGGTTTTATTTGAGCCTGTATTATACTGTGGCATCTGAGCAATAACTTTACCAGAGAAACTAAAACTTGGACCAAAAGGGTCAACCACTGTCACCATATTATAACATGCAGGCACTAAACAGTCTGATATTGTGAAATAGGCAGTGCGTGGGAGCAGAATATTCTGGTTTGGATAATTAAGAAGGGGAGCCCTGGAGTCAGACTTCCTGTGTTCAGCTCTGTCTCTTTTAAATGTATGTCCTTAGGAATATCATCTAACCACTTTAGCCCTCAGTTTCCCCAGCTGTAAAAATAGGGCTAAAAATATAGCCACCTCATAAGGCTGATGTGAGGATTGAGGGAAATGATGCCCATTAAGTACCAGCACTGTCCATGTACATCAGCTCTCCAGAGATCTGCCATGTAGACTTGTTTTCCCCTCTCTTGAGTGAGGATAATGAACCAAAATAAACTATTTTTAATTTTTTAAAAATAGAACCAGCCCTAGCGGGTTTGGCTCAGTGGATCGAGTATAGGCTTGTAGACTGAAGGGTTCTGGCTTTGATTCAGGTCAGGGGCACATGCCAGGAGTTTTGGGCTCAATCTCCAGTAGGAGGCATGCAGGAGGCAGCTGATAGATGATTCTCTCTCATCATTGATGTTTCTATCTCTCTCTCTCTCCTTCTCCCTTCCTCTCTGAAATCACTATATATATAATAAAGAAAAAGAGAAATTACAAACAAAAATAATACATTAAAAAATAAAACCAGAACTCAATTTTTAAAATTAAATTGGTTGGAGTGACATTGGTCAACATGAACATATAAGTTTTGTGTGTGAACATATAGGTTTCAAATCTGTATATTACACAGTGTGTCTCCCACCCAAAGTCAAATCTCCTCCTGTCGCCTTATGTTAGGATCCCCTTCTCCCCGCACCCACTTCCTTTTGGCAACCACCACACTGCAAACAGAACTCAATCTTAAACATTTTGTGAATGTCCAACCCTGTCTATAACCCTATAGAATGGGGTATTGCTCTGGTTGAAGGCAGAGAGCCCAAAGTCCCACCCATGCTCTTCCCTCCCCTCAGTGAAGACCCCTCAGCTCCTGGAGTGTGGTGGGGCAGAATCAGAAAACCACTGGCCAGATATGTGTTCTCTATGGTCCCTCCGGTCTTAAAATCCCATAACCACCTTCACTTTTTGAAGATGGGAGGAGGGGGGATGAAACAAGATTTCTGGCTAAATAGCCCTTCTTGAATGATCCAGAATTTCCTCTCTTAGATATGTAGCCAACAGAAATACAAACACATGTTCTCCAAAAGTCACGTACAAAAATGTTCATGGAAGAGCTATAAGTAATAGCTATATATCCAGTCTGAAAACACCCAATTGTCCATAGGCAACAGACTGGATCTATAAATGCATTATGGCATATTTATATGATGGAATGCAATTTACTAGTAGTGATGTGAGTGAACGAGCCACAGCATGGCGGGGTTGAAGATCACAAACATACGTTGAGTAAAAGAAGCCACTTATTAAAAAAAAAAAAAGCACATACTGTAAGATTCCATTTATATAAAGTAAGAAAACAAGCAAAATTAATCTATGGTGTTAGAATTCAGAATTATGGTTATTCTAGAAGTGGGGTGGTGGTTGATAGAGACAAGAAAGGCCTCTGGGGTTCTGGTAATGTTGCTGCTTGGTTTCTTATGAGCTAGTAACAATTCATCAAACTGTACTATTAGTTTGGTACACTTTTTGTGTGTTACACTTCAATTTAAAAATGTATTGGAAAAGTCTTGGTGAGTCTGAACTCTGGTGGTAAGTAGTAGACTTTGGTGTGATCATTGGTTTTGGTGCCACAGCCAAAACGTCACTCTTACCTAATTCCCTCAGTAAGTGTTCTGTGCATGAACAAGATAGCAAACCCCACTCTGAGAGACACTTTCTTTCAGGCCAACCTGCATATGGCTGAACCTGCCAAAGGCTCACATCTCAATCTACAAGAGAAAGGTTTGTAGTATTTTACAAACTGTGATGGATAGTGAACGAGTTTTTACTTTGAATATCAGAGTGGCCGAAACGGGTTTGGCTCAGTGGTAGAGCATCGGTCTGCGGACTGAAAGGTCCCGGGTTCGATTCCGGTCAAGGGCATGTACCTTGGTTGTGGGCACATCCCCGGTGGGGGGTGTTCAAGAGTCAGCTGGTCAATGTTTCTCTCTCATCGACGTTTCTAGCTCTCTAACTCTTTCCCTTCCTCTCTGTAAAATATCAATAAAATATATATTTTATATCAGAGTGATCTTATTCCTTATCTTTTTTTTAACTGACAAATAGAAGTATCAGAAAAACCAGCAGTGGATGTGGAGGTGAGAAGAGTATGAGAATCCCATGCTGTGTCTAGAAATCGCATGGATTTGTTTCCTTTATCAATTATAGTAGATAAATGAGTCCATTTTTATATGTTCATAATATATTCAGAAATAGTACATTCTCAAATGCCTGGGGTGGAATTTGGATATGGAAAGAGATAAAATCAGTATGATTATTTATTATATTAATGTGTTCAAATAAATAAATTTGTTCTTTTTCATGAAGAGTCTCTAAGTATATTTTGCATGCTTTTAATTGACTAAATTTTAAGCTAGTTAATTAAGTTCAAACCTTGGTTCCTATCAAATGCAAGATCCAATTTTCACCTATATTCACACATTTGATCATCTGATATTTCAGAAATATTTCAGTTTAAGAAAAAAATCCCTGTGTGTTTTTTTTTGTTTTATTTTTTGCTTTTTCTGTTAAAATTTAGATTATCCAATTATTGAGTTTAATTAGTGATTAAGTGATTATTGAAATGGTAATTAATTTTAAAGAGCTGTATCTAGGAGAATAACTTTAAGAAAATTCAGGTTCTAAAAACATGTTAATTATAATTGGCAATATTATCATTTAGAAGAATAGTCAACCAAAATCAAATTTTAATCACTATAAAAGTTTGTATCAACCCCTGACAACCTCCATCCTCAAGAAAAAGCCCTAAAGTAGTAGGAACCCAATATGCCCAACTCTTAGAACAGAGATGCATTATTAAGTTAATTTGTTTAGTTTGAAAATAAATCAAGGGATGAGATGTTGTATTGGACATTGAAAGGAAAGAACAAGAGTTTGGGGAAAGTAGATGCATGCTCTGAGGTCTGTATCTTCTTTTCAGATTTAAAGTAAAGAAAAGGCAACATCAATAGGACCATCTTGTGCATTAGAAGCATTACATTAATGTAGAGGGCAAGATGAATTAGGAAACAAATGATAGAGCAGAAAGAACACTGAATTAGGCATGTGGCTGAAGACTCAAGACAATTCCCTTCATCTGAGCAAGTCTAAGGACCAGGGATCTGAAGCATTCTCAGTCTTCTAAGCTCTCACATCCCAAGATTAGATGCTCCCTATGGGAGCCGATAAAAAGGAATCCCTCGGACCAAGTGGAGTCACTGACCATTGCACATTAACAGCTGATTTGCATGGACATGTAAGCTTATACATGTCAGCCAATACATGACTTTGCAAATCTGATATTCTTCTATACAAGTGCATGAAAGGAAGTGCATAAAGAGAATATTCCTTTGATCTCATATAATGGGATCAAACACATCAAATGAGCTCCCATCACCTCTAAAGGTATTGTCAATAGGTGGATGGGTGCATTGGTCAGGAAGAGATGGTTTATGTTTTGGGACTGCATCAAAAACCTGAGATGATAATAAAAATTAAGATGTTGGGGTCTGATGCTGGATAACAGACATCCTGGCAATGACTTCTTCCCCAGAGATGCAAAGGAACTTTCTATTCCTCCTTTCCATTTTATTGTTGTCAAGATCACAATAAGATTATTTTCAGACTCTTTTCTTTCCACTGAGAAGTGCTTGACTACCCCAACTCTGGCCAATTCCTTCCACTCAAACTCTGCTTAATACACAGACCTAGTTTTCCCTTTCTTTGATCAGCCATGAATTAAACATCATTACTCATTGTTTCGCTATATACCAATCCTACCTGAGAAATTGCTTTGTATCATCTAATTCTAACCTGTCTTGAGCACTAAAATCCTTTCGAACGCCCTAATAACGAGACAGTCCTTAAAATACCTGAGGACAACAAATTAGATTTTTCCAGACTTTCCCCATCTGTTTTCCAACCACTTCCATATGGCACCTCTATCTCCCCCTCCTTGTCCTGGCCTGCTTTCCTGCCCCACTGCAGCTCTCTCGGGGTCAATGAGGTAAATATGATACGTGCTAGGGCATGAGGGAAAAACATGATTTTACTACCCCCACAATAAGCATGCCTGTGCTGTTTGCTTTTGCAGGGAGGCGCATGCATGCAGATGCCTTTCATTTTGCCACACATGCTTATACACCCAGTGTCACAGGTAATTGTCACATGCTAAGCGTTCAAATTCCATCATTTAACAAGGGCAGGCCATACAAGAAACAATGGGCAGGAAGAAGGCTGCTTCCCTTGGGGCCAGACGGGTGCTGCTGGGTAAGCATCCAGGCAGATTTAAACACCACCAAGAAATGTATATACAATAGCTTTGGCATGTGGGACATTACACACGATAAACTGGCACCACGCACTGAAGAACTTGATGCTTTCAAAATAGACAAGTCTCCTTGGCCGGTGTGACTCAGTAGGTTGGAGCATCTGCCATATATCAAAAGGCTGTGGGTTTGATTCCCAGTCAGGGCATGTACCTAGGTTGTGGGTCAGTCTCCAGTTGGAGTGCCTGTGGGGGGCAACTGATCGATATTTCCCTCTTACATCGGTGTTTCTCTCTCTTTCAAAAAAAAGTGGACAAGGAAAATAGACAAACAGAAAATTTTGCATATATAAGTATGAAAAGATGAAAACCATACAAAAAATGATGTCTTCCTAGAGGGGGGAAAACAACCCCGCTGTCCTGAAGCCTAGTTTCCATTGTAGAAGGAGTACTTTTTTCCACTGGAAGAAAAGATTCTTCTGAGACACAGACACATGCAACCCTGTTCTTGTCCCTTCCTCTACTGCTCCAGAAATATGAGAAATTAGCCAAAGGGAATTTCTTTTTTTCTTCCTCTCCACAAATACCATTACAAGTATTAACAATGAACAATCTCACCCTCATCTGAGTCCCACACTGACAAGGACACAAAGAGCCCTGTCCTTTATTATGTCTGCTTCTGTCTTGACCACATATAACACACATAAAAGAAATTTTAATGGAGACCTACAAAGTGCTGCTTTAGTTCTTTTCATATTTTTTTTGCTTTAGGGCATTTATGAATACTTTTATTAACTTAGCAGTCAATTGCATTATTTATATACCCTGCAGTATCATCACACTCTCACCAAATTTATCCACAAGCTTGAGTCCTGGTCAAACTCTGCACCCCAAACACTATCCACATGTGTACTCCCCCAAACCACCTTACCTTGAAACATGGGTCGCCTTTATTACCATTGCCCTTAACAGCTCTCCTGGCCCCAATGAAAATGCAGCAATGATTCACTAGCCACAATGAATGCTCTCACAAACTGGTGGTAAGTTCCCATCTTCTGTTCTACATCTTTCTTCCCAGGAATTTAAGGCATTTTGAAAACATAATAGCCGAGGCCAAATATTGTCAGCTAGAGCATCAGAGATGATGTCTATCTTGCTTTAGCAAGCTTGCAATTACATATGGCTGACTCTCCCTGCCCCCATATATGTTCTCCTACTCTTCAGTTTCCACAAATTCACTGCCACCTTGGCATGGTTGCCTCTGGTCTAAAAGCAAACCCTACTGCCCAGCCAGCATGGCTCAGTGGTTGAGCAATGATCTATGAACCAGGAAGTTAGGGTTTGATTCCCAGTCAGGACACATGCCAGGTTGTAAGCTCAATCCCCAATGTGGGAGGTAGCCAATCAATGATTCTCTCTCATCATTGATGTTTGTACCTCTCTCTCCCTCTCCTTCACTCTCTGAAATCAATAAAATATTTTTATAAATAACTAAATAAAAGGAAACCCTATTCTATGTGATAACTTGAGACATTTTGCTCTGGTATTTTTCTGAAATTGCTCTTTAAAGTAAGAAAAGGCAACAAAGGTTTTGGCTGAGCACAATGGTGGGACATTTTCCAGTGGCACACACAACTGGGATCTTCCAAATTGTTCCTTGCACCTGGCTGCTGGCTCCAATCCTAGAAATTCAGAGGAATCATCTTCATTTTCCTTCCACTGCCTGAACTGAAGAACACTTCAGAAACAAGACTCGTGTTCCACCATTATGGGGTGGGAGGTGCGGAGGTGGGGATTCATTTCAGGGTGCTAGTCAATCACAACAGACATGCTAGTTCCCCTGTCATTGTCACGAAGGCCAAGAGCAAACTCCCAGTGGGGGGGGGGTGGTAAGAGTCATATGTACTACTATTTGTAATACCTTAAACAATAAAATAAAATATATATATGTGTGTATACATTTTGGGGGGACACCCTACATATAAACTGCTTGGAACAGAGTTAGGCACATTGTGAGTCTTCTATACATGTCAGTATATATTAGTTTTTATGCATACATGATCCACAGAATATGAGCCAATTATGGTAGAAGTTTGGGGAGGTTTGTTACACAGCACAAGCTACCTAATCCAGCCCCCTTAGAGTCTAAAATGCATTTCCATGTATCATTCTTACTCTTGAATTCGTGTCTGCCAGGCTTCTGTAGCCAGCCCAAGAACTAAACATTTGAAAGCATTTAAACATACACACACACACACACACACACACACACACACACACACACACCAATTCCTGTGCCTTGGCTAACCAGTTTTTCTAAAGAGAGCAAACCCCCCTCAAGACATTTCTATTAAAAACAACTTAAAGGAGTCCTAGCTGATTTGACTCAGCCTGCGGACCAAAGAGTCCCAGACTCGATTCCAGTCAAGGGGATGTACCTCAGTTGCAGGCTTCTTTCAGGTCCAGGCCCTGGATGGGGCTTGTGCAGGAGGCAACCAATTGATGTGTTTATCTCACATCGAAGTTTCTCTCTGTCTTTCCCTCTCTCTTCCACTCTCTAAAAATCAATAGAAAAAATATTATCATGCAAGGATTAACAACAACTAAAGAGGAAAAGCTTCTTGATATAGTTACAGACACACAGATGGGATCTAAAAGTTGGAACCTAACAAGCAGAAAACTTTGTGGGTGGAAGGGATGTTAAGACATAGGGTGGGCTCTAAACAATTACAAGCTTCTAACTCATGCAACTTGGGACTGATTAAGCCAAAAAGCTAGAACTGGCTCAAGGCCACCTCTGAAAATTTTTCCTCAGCTCTTCTTACAGACATCAACCTCTCCTTGTGGATTTCCTATATCTAGATGCATTTATTTAGGCTTTAGATAATATCTGATCTCATATGGCCCTAGAGGATCTACATTATTGTGTGCATCAGTGTCTTGTCTACAAAACAACAAATTCTTTGAAGGTAGGAAATTGTCTCACTCCCTCACAGCACCTAGCAAATTTCCAAGCACAAATTAGGCATTCCAACAATCTTATCAGATTGCACAAAAATAAGCCACTCATTTTTAGAAATTCAGTGGCCATTACATAAAAGAAGCTCTCCAAGTTATAAATGAATACGTATTTTGTACCCATGGAGAGGCAGCAAAGCAAGAGGATTCAGGAGCTCAGACTCTAACACCACACTGCCTGGGTTTGAATTATTATCCTCCAAATTATTAACTGTAACTTGATGTCCTCAACTATACATGGTGATAGTAAAAGCATCTACCTCACGGGGTAGTTGTGAGGATAAATTGAGGTCTTAAATGAAAATCACCATATCTATACCACCAAATACTATTCAGCAATAAAAAGGAACACATTTCAGCCCTTGGTGTTATAGCTCAATTGGTTGGAGCATTGTCCAGTACACCAAAAGGTTGGGGGTTCAATTTCTGGTCAGGGCACATACCCAGGTTGTGATTTCAATCCCCGATAGAGGCATGTACAGGAGGCAACTGATTGATGTTTCTTTCTCATTTCTCTCTCTCTCTCTCTCTCTCTCTCTCTCTCTCTCTCTCTCTCTCTCATCTATCTATCTCTCTTTCTCCTCCACCCCCATCAAATTTTAAGAAAATATACCCTCAGGTGAGGACTGAAAAAAATAAGAACAAATTTCTGAAATGTTATGCTCAGTGAAAGAAGCCAGTCACAAAAGATCACATATTATATGATTGCATTTATATGAACTTCCCCCCAAAAGGTAAATTCATGGAGACAGAAAGTAGGTTAGTAGCTGCCTGGGGCTAGGGATGGGACTTGGAATTGACTTTAAATGGGCATGATAGGTGAGAGAAATATTCTATAATCAGATTGTGATGATGGTGGCATAATTCTGTAAATTTACTATGAAAACCCATAGAATGGTACAATCAAAACAGGTGAATTTCACGGTATGTACATTTTAAAGATGTTTCTCAAAGTGTAAGGGATTTAGAAAACTATGCCTGGCCCAGAAAGAGCACTATACAGTATGTGTTTATCAAATAAAATAAATAAGCATTGTTCTCAGAGGAAACCTGGGCATAGCAGTGTTCCCAAGGATTCTGAACCAACCTAATCTTTCTAACCCCCTGTTCAACCTACTTCCTTGTCCCAGGGATTGAAACCCAGGGATACTTCTTCCCATGAGTCCAGGATGCTGCTAAGTCAGCCATGTGTGTTTCCTTGGCTGCTACCGTCCCTCCCACTGCCAAAATGCTACACAGCTTATTAAATGCCTCTTGTTTATGTAGCTCATGGTGCCAAGCTGTGTTTTATTACACTGAGCCAACTGTTCTTATGCAAGGTTTTGCGGGGGGGGGGATTGTTTGGAGGAGGTGATGATCACACTATTGAGGGAGGGAAATTCCTTAAAGCCATGACCCCCAAAAAATAGCTGCTGATTACACACAGAAACCCACACATCTCTGCCCTTGACAAATGCCATGCCACAGGGCAGCTTTAACACTGATCAAAGTCTGGACAACAATATCCTCTTGGACATAAAGAAGGAAGGATCTGGGCATGAGGGGAGAGTTCAAGAACATGAAAAGGGAAATGGGATGAGAGGGAAAAAAACAGTTTGAAGTAAATTTATAGCTAGTCTCTGCCACATACTCAGGAATAGGGAGAGTTTGATTTGTAATAAGTTCCTGGAACAGACAAGAGTTCCAAGCATACAATTCATGTCAACTAGTGTATTTTGCATCTTTCCTCAAACCATCTGCATGCTGTTTTCACCCCACCCTGTTTTATCTCCTGGCCTTCATTATTAACTGGCCCATTCACTCAGTTCTCATCAGTTCACATGCTCAGTTGCTCACCATTTCCTGCATTGATGCTGTCGGGTCTATCTTCCTAGCTATTTAAGTGAATGCATCCAATTTTTTTGAGAGTAAAAGAAATATGACTCAATCTCCCCACAGCCTTTTTAGACTTGGCAAAATGGGTCCCTGGCATTATGCCCAGACCTAGTAAAACTAACCCACTTTCCCCACTCAATGTCAATATGTACGCAGTAATTCAGAGTATTGATTGAGCACCTACCTGTGACAGGACCTGGGTTCCATACCCTAGCAATGCATCTCAAACTTGAGCATGCATCGGGATCAATTGGATAAATATTAAAATACAACTTTGTGGCCCTACCTTCAAAGCTAATTCAGTAGGTCAGGGATGGGGCCCAAATTCAGCATTTCTAACAAGTCTCCAGATTATGTTAATGTTTCTGGTCCATGGACCACACTTGGAGGAACACTGTTTTAGAGGCCACATTAGTGAATAAGATGACCATTCGATTATTTGACCATTGGATTGATAGCTGTGATGTGCACTGACTACCGGGGGAAGACACTCAACAAACAGGCATGTAAACCTGGAACAGACTGATGAATCTCAGAAGGAAGAGGGAGGATGGAAGAGCAGGAAGTGATTAACCAACGATCTTATATGCATACTAGAGGCCCAGTGCACAAATTTCTATACCAGTGGGGTCCCTCAGCCTGGCCTGCAGGAATCAGGCCAAAATATGCTCTTCAACATCTCCCGAGGGGTCCTGGATTGCGATAGGGTGCAGACCAGGCCAAGGGACCCCACTGTTACACGAATCCATGCACCGGGCCTCTAGTGTAGTATAATACCTGGTACACAGTAGATATTCAATGGAATGCTTATGGAATGAATGAGTAAATGAATAAATATGAATTTAAGTATTTTCCCATTACATCATACATAATAAAGTTCCATCTGGCAGTGCATTTCTCTGCCTCATTAAAAATCAATAAGGACACATATGTAATACCTTAATCAATAAATTTTTAAAATATCAGTGTGTCAAGGAGCATTGCAAGAGCATGAGGACTGTGCCAGGAATAGTATGTGCTTAATCCCACAGTGAACATGACATACATGGCTTCAGCCCTCCTAAAGCTGAGATTCTGGGGTTCCTCTGCAGGTGGAGCTCTCCATATTTGAGTCCAAAGTCCACTGGAGCCTTTCCTAAGATCTATCTCTAGCTGGAATGCTATATATAGTCCCTGGCTCTGAATCCTGGTTTGTTGGCTATTGGTCTTGAGGTGAGTTACTTAACCTCTCTGTGCTTCTGTTTTCTCATCTCTAAAATGGTTAGAATAGCCAAAACCGGTTTGAATCAGTGGATAGAGTGTCAGCCTGCAGACTGAAAGGTCCCGGGTTCGATTCTGGTCAAAGGCATGTACCTTGGTTGCAGGCACATCCCCAGTGGGGTGTGTGCAAGAGGCAGTTGATCAATGATTCTCTCTCATAGATGTTTCTAACTCTCTATCCCTCTCTCTTCCTCTCTGTAAAAAATCAATAAACTATATATTTTTTTAAAAAAATTAAAAAATAAAATAAAATGGATAGACTAGTAGAACCTCCATCAGAGGGATAGAGTGAAGACTGATTTCATTTATGTAATACATTTAGAACAGTTCCTGGTACATAGAAAGTGGTTGTTAAATATTCAACATTATTTTTATTATCATTATTATTATCATCATTATTACTATCTTCATCATTAAAAGCTGACACCTTCAGGAGGGCAAGATACTATCAGTTTATAAAGTGTTAAGGTGAGAAGTGAGAAGATAAGGTAAACAGGCCTTATGAGCCTCAAAAAGCCCAGCTCAGGCTTATAGTCTTCCTTCTCAAACCCTATTTTTTTCTGTTCTCTCCAGTCCACTCTCATAACAGCTTCTTGAAACATTCAATCCCTTTATAAATCAGAGTCACTGCTGGGATGGCTCAAGTCCAGGCCCAAGCTGGTAGGATCAATGAAAGACGAGCCCCTCTCATTCAGCCACACATAGTTTATTTGTCACCCTTTTGGAAACCAGTGACTCAGATGTAACTCTCCTGCAAGGTGGCAGCTGGTGGGTTTTGGCAAAGCACACAAAGGGAGTACATTCTCCCAGTGACCCAGGGCACCAAGGAGAAGGTCTTAACGCAGCTCTCATTCAAGCTTTCGCCTAATTAAAAATGGCATTACCAGTTTCAATGGCAAGTTTCTTCTGCCAGCTGTAACTGGTTCTCTTTTCTAGAGCTTTTTCTTCTTGTTTTCACAGATTATTGATCCCCCAACATGGAACTAAGGATGGTTGGGTTAAAAGACAGTAGTTCTGATCTCTTTCCTCTCTTCTCTGTCCTGCCTGAAATCCCAGTTCTGCAGATAATTATTGCTGTCTCTGTTTATCTAAACTGGCTCAGAGGCCTCACAATGGGCACATTTTTATAAACCGATAGCCCAAACTCCTCTGAGTTAACAAATGGACATCATTTTATAATTTAGCATAAGATTTCTCAGGGGCCAGAGGCTCACATTTTATACAAACCAAGACAACCCTTGGCCTGCCCATCTAACAAAGTTACAGTGTTCATTCTGGTGCTGGTAGGCTGAGTAGACAGGCAACAAAATTGACCTCATATTTCCTCTGAAAATTATAAATTTCTTCCTCTCGGGAGAGGGCTACTTGCCTGCAAATATCTCCAGGGAATTCTGTGAATAATTCCATTTTGCCTGCCTTCCCTATAAACCAAGTGATACCTAGCAGTCTATGGCTCAAGAGACCCTCAGAAGCAACATTTAGTGAGGAACTCAACTGCCACATCAAGCAAAAGCAGCTAAACTCTGAGCTGAGATATACAGGAACAAAGAAAGCAACAGACTTGTACTATTTGTGATGATAACTAAAGAAACAACAAAAGAAGAAATGATACTCCAGTAAATCCACTGCCATGACACTCAGTCCTTTTTTCACCCTATGGCATTTGTTCTTTTATCCACTTGCTTATGTGTTCCTTACATGTTTATTAAGAACCAAAAGAATTGCATATGGCATACTTGTTGAGGATATGGGCTTTGGGTCCAAGTAGATCTGCTCAGTTTGACTAGCTGTGTCCTTTGACAAGTTATTTGGCTTCTTCAAGCCTAAGTTGCATTTGACTGTGGGAGCTACTCGTAAATGATACTATGTATGTAAACCAACTGGCACAGTTCCCATAGAGGAATGTGCTATGTAATATGTGATTACCATGATGATGATATTATGATAATGAGAATGATGATGGTGATGAGGAGGATGATTAGGAGAGAAGGACCTCTCTTGGGTATTGGGAGAGAGCCGATGGTAGTTATCTGACTACTCGTCTTATGAAACTCCTCTTCCAACTCCAAGATTACCAGCCTTTTTTGGATGAAAAACTACATTTGATCCTTCCAGAGCCTTGAAATTCTAGCCTACATTTATTTGCTGGGGAAGCCAGCCCCTGACAAGGGTAGTAGATAGGGAAATCAAAGTGGGTATTCTATTTTGCTCTTCACTATTACCCATGATCCCCTCTCTTCTGAGATCCTCTATGATTGGCAAATTGAACCCCTGAGTAGAAGAAAGCCTGCCCATTCTCAAACCCTGCAAGCTTGGAGCTCTATCTGGTAAGGAGTAGACATCAATAGGGCTCTATTCTAGTTCAGCATAAAATTAAACCCTATCATCACAATTTGTCAGTTGGCCACTAGAGATATTCCAGGCATAAAACAAACCTCAGTGCCTCAGACTCTACTCTTCAATGAACATTCAGTGGAAAGACATGATGAAATTACAAAGAGGTTCTTGTGATAGACCTAATAGGTGTCTTCTGAGATTCCCTTATGTTCCCATAAAGTTTTGTTCTCTCCCACATATTTTCATACCCTTTGGTGCTCTTAAAAATTCTAACGAAGGCACTGACTGAACTCAATAGGTGGTGAAACTGAAATGAACAGAAGCAATATGGCACTCCAAAGATCACACAACTATCATTAGAACAGTAAAAGTTAGAACCTCAGCCTCCTTATAGAAACTTGTGCTCTTTTCACCCAGCAGTCTTTTACCAGCATTCAGCTACTGAATTGAGCTTATATATTCCTCACCAGAAAAATAAGGAAATAGATTGATTATTACTGGAATAGGAGTCAGTAGCCCTGGGTGCAGGTATCAGGGAAGCCCTAGAGGTAACTCACATGAATGTCCAACTGAGATTTTAAGTGGCTAGAAAAACTGATAAAAGTGCCCATAAGAGCTGAGACCAGTTTGGCTCAGTGGATAGAGCGTCAGACTTTGGACTGGGGGGTCCCGGGTTCGATTCCGGTCAAGGGCATGTACCTTGGTTGCAGGCTCATCCCCAGCGGTGGGTTGTGCAAGAGGCAGCTGGTCTATGTTTCTCATTGATGTTTCTAACTCTCTATCCCTCTCTCTTCCTCTCTGTAAAAAAATCAATAAAATATTTTTTTAAAGTGCCCATAAGAGTTCTCCATTTTCCTGCAGTTCATGTATTCTGTGGCCCCTTTTGCCCTTAGATTATTTCTTCATCTCATCTACTCAGTAGCTTCCCTTACTAGGCTCTCCAATGGGGAAGACATTGAGCACCAATGGTATCAAATCAGGACTCCAAACACTCAAACTTGGCCTCCTCCACAAAATGTGTGCCCACTCTACTTTCTTCAAACCAGGGAGGCAACAACTTAAGGTCTCATATCATTCCATAATACAAAACATGTGGGGCCAACTAATGCCAGAGAAGAAGATATGCACACCATGGAGCATGTTTATACACATACCACGGGGTGAGTGCATTAGGGTGGCTTAATTAAAGGCCTCCTACCTCCATTCTTTTAAAATTACTGTTCTACTTATTCCTTGAATAGCTTAGTCCCTTGACTATAAACTACCTGATTCACTCTCCCAAGGTTTTCCTTCCTTCAGACTAACACAAACCAGTTCAATTCCAATGAATTAGAGACCTCAGAGTAAACAGTGGTCTCCACAATGGGTATGTGCCTCAGAGGATTACTTCATTGAGCAGGAATTCCTAACCTTTGCTGTGCCATGGTTCCTATGGCAGACTGGTAAAGCCTATGAACCCCTTCTCAGAATTCATAATGCATAAAAGAAAATATATAGGATTATCAAGCTAAATTATATAAAATACAAGCATCTAAATACTAAACAGAACATTGGTCAGAGTGCTTAGTGCTTATTTATCATGCTGAGTGCTTATTTATCAACACATGAAATAATGAGATCTAGTGGTGAGTCTAATACTACCATGATTTTGAAGTAATGAGCATACTTTGAGATTCCTTCAGGAATTGTAATATGACATGGACATGTCTATGATTTCTATTAGTGATCAAGCCACAGGTACAGCTAACACAACTGTGGTTTGTGTCTTTATTTGAAATTGAAGGAAATGACACATTTCAGTTTAAGGTTAGTGAAACCAAAGATGTCATTCTTTCCTGGACTTCAAGAATATATGTGAGGGTGGGAGTTTAGGGTTTGTCATGGGCTTCAGGTTAGGACAGACTTTTGTCCCCGAAAGAGGCTACCTGGATGGATTGCTGAAAAATAAATGGAAGAGCCTTCTATACCAATGAGGGATCGTGGCAATGACTAGTTATTGTAGGGAAGAGCGGAGGGGCAATTCCTAAATATTAAAATAACACTCAGTCCCTTACAATGAAGAAAAGATGATGTTCTGCAGCAAGGTACTGCAAGCATTGTGAAACCACAGCCAAAACAACCCCCATGCTCTGGATCCAGAGACCTGCCCTGATACTATAAAAGAGACAGGCTCCTGGGTTTTTCAAACTTGCTCACTTACCCATTATTTTGCTTCTCTATATATTGTAAGAACTTTCTAGATCATTGATCATGCCTGTCATGCCACAGCCCAGAAAAGGTGTATGTGTAGAGGGTGACTTTGGTGGCCATTTTTTGTGCCACATGCCCCATGCCCCTGTATATGCCATGATTGCACCAACTATGAGTACCAGATTCAAGAGCAGCCTACGCATTGGCTGGTCAAACCTAATGATATGGCTTGATTTTTTAAAAATTATCTGAGTCAAACAGCCTCTCTCTCATGCTCTCTTCATGAATGTGAACTGAGATATACTACAAGAACAAGGCTATGATTGGTAGAAATCAAGGATGAAAGAAAACACAGAAGAAAGCCATACTTTGACTTGGGGTAATAAGAAGAGAGAACGCAGAGAGAAGCTGAGTTTAGTTAAGGGTGAAGAGCCCTAAATATGGTCCCCTTATGGTGGCCTTAGATTCAAACTGCCTTCCACTTCCCATATCACAGTAAAATCTCAGTAATATAATTCAAAGCATCTGTTAAAAAAAAATCTCATTTTTAATTTCACTAACCTGGAACTGAAACTTATCATTTCCTTCCCCTTCTGGGAAGCCTTCTATAAGTTCTTAAGATTGGGTAAGGTGCCCCAATAAAGCCCTCCCAAGTCTCTTTAACTACTCCTATCTTTGTAGGAATAATGTTCATTGTTGCCGAAACCGTTTTGGCTCAGTGGTAGAGCGTCGGTCTGTGGACTGAAAGGTCCTGGGTTCGATTCCGGTCAAGGGCATGTACATTTGTTGCGGGCACATCCTCGGTAGGGGGTGTGCAAGAGGCAGCTGGTCGGTGTTTCTCTCTCATCGACGTTTCTAGCTCTCTATCTCTCTCCCTTCCTCTCTGTAAAATATCAATAAAATATATTTAAAAAATAATGTTCATTGTAATGCCTATTGACATATATCTATCTCACTTTAGACCGTAAGTTTCTTGAGAACAAAAACCTTGTTGGTCTCCTTTGGATTTCCAAGGTTTGGCACAGTAAATATACTGTAGTGTATACTTAATAGATTTTACTGAATTAATCAAAGAATGAAATTTCTACAGGAAGTCATGGGCACATAAAAGTAACAATTCAATGATGCAAGCTTTAGGGGCATACCCACAACTCTTAAGAGGAAAAGAATGTAGCAGATATTGAACCCTTTGGGAGAATATTAAAATCAAGGTCTCTTATACAATGCCTGTTAAAGAAATTCAGTTCACTGAATATTTACTGTGACCTGCTGTGGATCACAGTTCTTCTCCATAAGGATTTAACTAATATGGATGAGTAAGGCATGCATAATATCTCAAACACAGTGTATAATGGGATACATACGGTATAAGATAGATCATTTTGGGGAAACTGTCATCATAACTGGAGTCAGGTGACCTATATATAAATACTGATCCCACCACTTATTAGTAATAGGAACTGAGACAAAATGTTATACTAAGCTCAGTCTTCCTGTCTATAAAATGGAGCTAATGGTACTTATCTCATAGAAGAGTTAGGAAGATTAAATGCAACCACTGTGTGAAAGGTTCTGGTGCCATAACTGGTATATAGCAGATATTCATTAAGAGTTTAGATCTTTTCCTTAATATGTAAAAACTTTAATTGTACATAGTCAGCAATGTGATGGTGGGAGAAGATAGGAATTTGATCTGTGGCATTATTCCTAAATCCATTTTGCCTGTGACTATACTGGAACAAAATTTTACTATATTTGAAATTGGCTAGAGAGATTGTTTAGCTCAGTCCCACAAACTTAAACAGAAATGCAATGTGAGCCACTTGTAATGTTAAATTTTCTAGTAGCCACATCAGAAAAATGACACAAAAAGTTTGGATTAATAATATATATTATTTAACCTACTATATCTAAATATGTCATAATAATCAATATAAAACATATCAATGATATATTTTACATTCTTTTTCTCATATTATATCTTAGAAACACAATGTGTATTTTCCACTTAGAGCACATTATATTTCAAATAATCATATAGATACCCTTCAAGTGTTCAACAGCCATGTATAACTAGTGACTGCTGTATTGGACAGCACAGGTCTAGCTAGCATGGGAATAGCCGTGGGGGTTACTCCACTGGAAATCAATTTTATTTAGATAGTGAATAAGAATTCAGACTCAGGAACCAGACCGGGTTCAGAATCTGTCTCTGTCACTTACCAGCTATGTGACCTTGGGCAAGTGAGTTCATCTCCTTGATGTCTAATTTCTTCCCCAATACAGGGCAATAGTAATAGCAGCTTCCAGAGTTGGTGAGGAGTAAATGAATTAATGCATGCAAGATACTTAGAACTACATCAGGCACATAGTAAGTTGTCAATAAATATTAACTAGTGCTATTATTACAGCTCCAGAGGGGCACAGGAAGAGAGTAGCAGAGAAGGATAAAACCTATACAGGATCAGAGGTTTGCGACTTCCCTTTCAGTGTAAGGGAACTCTGCTGTCCTCTCTCACAGACCACTGGCAATCCTGGTACACAGTGTCCTAGCATAAAATGGTCCTGGAGGGTGGCGGGCCCTCACATTTGCAATCTAAAGGCAATCTGAGGAGCTATGGTTCCAATTATGAAGGCAAAGCTGGCCCAGATACCATTCCCCAAAGCTTGGCAGGAAAAGCCATTTGCAACAAACCAGACCATGTCTCCCATTTTCTGTCTTCCCTTCTCTGTTCAAACATTTGTAAGTCGTTTTGAATTTGAGAGAAATGGCAGCAGCAACCGTTTTTAAAAGGCACAGCCAGGATCAAATGAAAGCAGGCCAAACACGAGTGGTCAGGGGTATTAGAATATAGAATACAAATCATAAAAATAAAGAAGAAATTAGGAGTAATAAAATTAGTGTCTGCTGAATACAAGCAATTACGTTTCCCAGGAAATAACCTCTGATTTTTAGTCAAGAGCTACCTGTATCTTTAAACCCCTAACTGATTTTTTCTTTTAAATTTCACTCATATATGTCTATTTCTCTTTCTTGGCACTCTTGGCACAGCTTCTACAATATTGGCACAGGGCAATATAGATGCCTCCATTTTATTTACATTTATATTGAGATATTTATATACAGTAGAGTGCATAAATCTTAAGTGTGCTGCTTGGAGAATTTTTACATATCTCCACAGACAGGTCAACAGCATTCAGGTCAAAATATTTCCAGGGCTCCAACAGGCTTCCTTAGGCCCCTCCCAAGATAACCACTCTTCTGACCTCTCCCATAAATCAGCTTTGCCTGGTTTTGAACTTCATATAAATGATGTGACTCCCTCTCTTTCCTGAATCCCGAAGCACCTAATTAAGCATATTATAGCAGAGATGGAAGAAGAAAAGGAAGCAAGAGGAAGTGATCAAGGACACATGATCTATCTCATTTATATAACTGAGTGCCAAAAAAAGGGCACCAGAAAAGTGACTCTAGAGAGGATGAAAGGTCCCTGAGCATGCCGCATTCAGGTCTTCTGATTCTGTAGGACAGCAGGCCCACGGCCATAAGGCAAAGAGTTACATCATAACAAGATTCAGTTTTATCTGGAGGAAGCTTGGGGGGAGGGGGCCCTTGCTTCTTCTAGTGACATCTTTTTAGTTTAGCATGCAAGGCGAGAGCTGGAGACAGTCGGCCTGGGTTTGAAGCTTAGCTTTGCCATTTCCTAGCTGGCTGGCCTCAGGTAAACTTCTTCACTTCTCTGCGCCTCAGTGTTCTCATCTCAAACAGGAGCATAGCAACAGTATCTACTTCATTAAGTGTTACAAGGATTAAATGCCTACAACAGTGCTTGAAAAATGATACTTCAAAAAGATTAGCTATTATTATTGTAATATCTAGACAATATCTTTACTGCCTTCAGGGACATCAGGAGGGTACAAGATAGACTGATGAATGTGCAGCATGCATATACAAACACATGCTCACAGGTGAACACAACACACACGCGTGTAAATAGGGTGTGCATAAACAAATACACATGGGTGCACACATACTTGCATACATGCGTGCACATACATATATATCTTCAACTCCCCGCTTCTCATGATATAAAAATTCTCCTAACCTTCTTACAAAGCTCTTGCTCATTAAAATCAAAAGGCAGCCCTGGCCAGTTTTCTAAGTGGTTAGAGCATCAGGCTTCAGACCAAAGGATCTTGGGTTCAATTCCTGATCAAGGGCACATACCTGGGTTGCAGGTTAGATCCCCATCCAGTTGGGTGCATGCAGAAGGCAACCAGTTGATGTGTTCTCTCTCTCTCTCTCTCTCTCTCTCTCTCTCTCTCTCTCTCTCTCTTTTTCTCTCTCCCTCCCCCCTCCCTCTCTCTCTCTCTCTCCCTGCCTCTACTCTCTTAATGGAGAAAGTATCCTCAGATGAGGATTAAAATAAATAGATAGATGAATAAATAAATAACCCAGAGGCAAAAGATCAAAGTGAAGGAAGTGTAAAAGAGAGGAACCTCATGTAATAAGAAACATATTTGCCATAAGCATGTCTGGGGGATACAAATGTCCCCCTCCCTGAATGCAGGAGGGGTTCACTCATTCTGAGGTGACATTTTGTGATCTAGAATGTACAACATGGCCATAAAATATTGGTGGGAGACAAGATTCATGGCCCCAACCCACAGCGTGTATCCATGAGAAGAGACCGGGAGCTGAATTATTCTCATTCCTAGGAGAGCAAACACTAGCTAGAAAACCAACTCATTCCAGAATATCACCTTAGAAATTCTATCCACTTCTATAATTCCATAACAACTATAGAATGTTCCATAGCCCCAGAGTTGGAGAGAGACAGGTTAAATTGCCATTAGGTAGTGTCAAGGTATCCCTGCTTCTAAAAGGAATATCTAACAACTCTATTTTTTGTTGTTGTTCTAGACAGGAATGAAAAGTTTCAGAGAAGCTTTGATTGTAGTAAGAAAATGTCCTACTAAAACATTTTCTAGTAGAATTACCAATATCCTGTAACACGTTTCTCGCCAGCATCTCACCCAGGAGGTTACCATGGAATGAAAATATACGGTCATACTTACAACAATACAAGAGGATCAAAAGGAAGCAACTCAAACCCTAATTGTAATGATCAGCTCAACAAGGCTTGGGAATAGAGAGTATGAAACAGTGGTAGAGTTAAAAGATCTCTGAAATCCCAGGAAGGCCAGTAACATACTATATAAAATAAATAAAACTGCATACCTTTCTAAGCAGAAATAGTCATAACTCTTAATAGCAAACATAGGAAGGACTTGAAATGTTTCAGATATAGAAGTTTCTTCTTGTTGTTTTATGATTAAAACTAAAGGACTAGAAAATTCTCATTCTCATTCTCTCTCTCTCTCTCCCCCTCCTTCCCCCCCCCCGTGTGTGTGTGTGTGTGTGTGTGTGTGTGTGTGTGGCCAAAGTCCAAATGTTATTGTTCACTCAAAATCTTGCTAATGCTGTGTCTATTTGTTCTCAAAGTGCTAGCCAGCAAATGTTGTTATGAGCCAAAATTACTTGGACTTCAGCCCAAGCATATGTATGAAGACAATGAAATTTTATCTCCTTTTCCTCATCATTAATGAGCTTATTGGCTCCAAGTGCTTTAAAGTTCTCCAAAGTAGTTCTGTGGTTTATAAACACTCTAATAGCATCCCCAATAAAAACTACAGTGTCTACCTGTCTCTTTGGTCCTCAGTTAGAAGATTCTATAAGAATGAGAAGTCTTATTTCCATTTAATCCCTTTTGATATAAGGGGGGGGGGGGGAGTCAACCAGTGCTCACAGGTGCTAGTTAACACAATTGAATTATTTCATACAATTAATAAAGTGTGCCTTCAAAATTAGACTATGTGGCCCTAACACCTAGCAGAAACAGTTTGACTTTTTGGCAGGCAGGTAAACAGAAATTCATAAACCCGACCTAAAGGGTGAGTTAATGATAAAATCACCCCTTAGCTCTTAATTTTCTGAAAATAACCAGAGATCAGGACTTTAGACACCTAATACTGGCCTCCATTGCAGAAATATGTGGAGACCCTTCCATCTTGACAACTATGCCCACTCAGCTGTGCACCACACAGCAGACTCCAACTGGCACCCACAAACTTGCGACAGTCAAGTACACCAATAGGACAAAAATTAAAGCCTGTTTTCCTTCAGAAGAGAAGGCAATATTTATTACTTATTGCATTTAATAAAAGCTATTTATGGCAGCTCATGAATCTCAAGCAAAAAAAATAGTTTAAAATACTAATCCAAATTTTGTTATACCAAGAAAAAACTATAATACTTTAAGGGCTGTGGTAGAAGAATATTTGATGACACGATCCGAAACCTGTTTGGCTCAATGGATTCCGGTCAAGGGCATGTACCTTGGTTGTGGGTACATCACCAGTAGGGGGTGTGCAAGAGGCAGCTGATCGATGATTCTCTCTCATCGATGTTTCTGACTCTCTATCCCTCTCTCTTCCTCTCAGCAAAAAATCTTGTGTCGATGACAGGAGAAGATATTCTTGTTCTAATAAATGAAAAAAAAATCAGTTTACCAAGAAATATGTAAACCATAAGCCCATTTAAAAAAATATGTAACAGAAAATACTAAAGGATAAACACTAACAGATTAAGAATAATTCTCTTTGTCACATTTTAGGTTCTCATAAGGGTATTTATTGGATCACATAATCTCATACACCTAGAGGAAATAATGAACAACATAGACTGGTGAACAAAAACATACCCAGAGGAAGAGAAGCAGCGATCAGACTCTCAAACCTCAGAGGGAAGGTAGGGAAGAATAGGAGTAAGGGGAAGAGATCAACCAAAGGACTTATGTGCATGCATATGGGCCTAGCCAGTGGCCATGGACAACAGGGGGGTGGGAACATGTGTAGGGAGGGGTTTGGGATGGGAATGGAGGGATGAGGATAATTATGTGATACTATAATCAATAAATAAATTAATTATTAAAAAAGAATAATTCTCTTTGGGTGGTATATTTAGAGTTATTTTATTATTTTATTTACTTGATACTTACTTTTTAAATTTTGGTCATTTTATAGGTCTTATGCTTCCATGTTAAGGGAAAAAAAAGCTACTGTTAAATTTAGTTTTACCCAAGTCCTAACTCTGCTCAGAGTCCAAGAACAGTATTTGGACAAAATCCTTCCCCACAACTACACACAACAACATGGGTGAATCTCACAAACATAATACTGTGCAAAAGAAGCCAGACACAAAAGAGTCCAAATGAATGGTTCATTTACCTAAAAACACAAAAGCGGCAACACAATGCTAACATGTCAGAAGTTAGGGCGGTAGTTCCCCTGGGGCTGAGTACTTAGCGTTATTTAGACTCACATTATTTTCAGGGCTTCTAGTTGTGCTAAGCAGGAAGGAGCTGGGAGAACTGAGTATCTGCCAACTTGTGTGGGCTGGCCAGGCAAGGAGAGCTATTTAAAAACACCTTACCTATCCCCTTATAAAAGACGGATCTGGTGGCCAAAGGAAATGCCTGCTGTACCTTGAGGCTCCCATGTACACCGGGACCAGCCAACAAAAGATGCATCTGAAATTTCATAGACATGACATGAGTCTGGATTCCAGCACAGGTATCAGGAAGGAAGCATTTCCAAACTTTCTTCCCTATACTTAGGCTTCTACTGGTTGGCAGTTGAAAAATAAAGAGTCCCAATTTCAATATCAAATAGTTCCTTATGTGTACATGGCAGCCAGTGCTATTTCAGATCTGGTTGTTTAGGTTCTTACAAGGGTATTTATGGATCACATGATCTCATACAGCTAGAGGAAATAATGAACAATATAGATTGATGAACAAAAACAGACCCAGAGAAAGAGAAGCAGCGATCAGACTCTCAAACCTCAGAGGGAAAGTAGGGGAGGGTGGGGGTAAGGGGAAGAGATCAATCAAAGGACTTGTGTGCATGCAGATGGGCCTAGCCAGTGGCCATGGACAACAGGGGGGTGGGGGCATATGTAGGGAGGGGTTTGGGATGGGAATGGGGGGGATGAGGACAATTATGTGATACTATAATCAATAAAATAAATTAATTAATTTAAAAAAGAAAAAGAAAGAAATGAAATGGGGATATTTAAAAAAAAAAAACAGGAACAAATAAAGCTCTTGCTATACTGTTCCAACAACAAAAAGACAGGCAACAAGACAGTGCTGGATGAAAATAATTCACAGAGATTCTAAACCCTCATCAGCACCCGTTTCCATCATTCTCAAACTTGGAACCAAAATAAACTTCTCTCTTCATGAAGTAGGAAAATGGGAAGTCAGGAATGGCAGAGAGAAATGAGGTGAGAGGATAAAGGAAGAGGAACTTCTGGGTGCTCAGGGTTTGCTGTCTGATCCCAGTGTTGCCTCCCCCATTCCTCCCAGCTACCTGGAAACCAGGCATTGTCATCCCCCTAAAACTGTGAGGGACTGAGACCCCACCACATAGAGCTTCCTGACCTTCGGTGCACATTAGAATCACCTGGGTAGCTTTCAAACATTCCCAATGCTCAGGCCCACTCCAGACCAATTACTTCTGAATCTCTAGGGGTGAGACGCAGGCACCAGTATTTTTAGAAACCCTTCAGATGAATCCAGTGTGCAGCTAAGGTTGAGAATAATGGTTTAAACCAGCACGTGTTAAATTTTAATGCTCAGACACTGCGTATAAAAAGTCAGAATCTGATTCAGTGGATCTGGGCTGGGGCCCGAGAATGTCCCCACTTGAACTAGACCCCCACCTGCCTGCGGCTACAAAGAAAGTTAATGAGTTCGAATTTCAAAAGGGGGCAGGGGCATTCTAAAATCGATCTTTTTTCCTAGCCCTTTCTGTCCACTTACACACAATGGGATTCCATGTCTGTGTCCCTTTGTGCTACAGCAGATGGGTGGGCCCTCCTTTTGCCCTCCTCTGCTTTAAATAGAGGCCAATGGAAGTGCACGGACACCTAGTTTCTGCAACATCAAGTCAGAGAAAGGCAGCCAGTTCCCCCAGTCCCACCCCATTAATCACTAGAGGCTGCTGGAGGAGTAATGGCTCCCTGCAGTTGGGTGGTTTACGAGGGCCTTGTATACGCTCCCCTATTTGACAAGATATTAGGCACAAGCCATACCAGAGTGTGCATTAATGAGACCCACATGTAAATGCTTAAGACTAAAACTCACTTAATCCTATGTAGCTGAACAGTCTAACAAACGAATTAGCTGGTGGCATCCACTTAGGATATATGATCCAATTTACATTATGATTTCTTTCTAAGGGCCGAAGTGATTTTGACACATATAAAAATGTGGTTTCAATCACCCACAATTGCACCGTTTGAACAAGGGGGAGAGAACGGGTTTTAAAGGGCCCAGACCTGGGGAGAGCAAAGAACTAGGGGGGAAAATATATGCGCGGATGTTGGGATGGAGAGGGGGGCGTTGGGGCATCGAGGAGCCCAGGAGACTTTCATCTCTACTGCTGGGTCAACTTGGCCACGGGCCACTAATCAAACATGTAGGGGCAGCCTGAGAAAAAAGGGCTGGGAGAATTTTGTATCACCTCCTCCCTCAGACTGTATTCATGCCCATTGACAATTCAGTAACCCCCAAATCATTGAAAGATACTTGAGCCATGGAGAAAGGAGAGAGTCAGGCCTCGGTGGCCATTCTAAGACCAAAGGCTAAAGGATTTATATGCTCAAAGACCCTCCATCTTGGCCTCAGTTATTGACGGCAAGAGGGGGAAATGACAGAATACCACAGAGGGCTGAGAAGTTAATGAATGTTTATCCAGTACGTCTCAGTATAGTCCTTAGCTTTTTCTCATCCCATCATTACAACAACTGAATGGGGTTGGTAATATGATTAGCCCCTTTTTACACATAAGGAAACAGAGGCATAGAGTTGTTGATTCGAATCAGAGCAACTCCAGAAGCCCAGTATTTAATGAGACTGGCTGTGGTCTCAGGCCCGGACCGCTCCCTCGGGCCTCACTGGGCCAGCCGGATTCCCTATGGTATGTCTGAGGCAAAATGTTGCAGCCTTTGGAATAGTCATCCAACTGCCAAGACTGTGTCCTTTCAAAGATGAATCCCACAGCTGCCTACATGAAGGAGCTCCTGATGCCACAATAGCTTGGCTCCATCTGTCCATCTGAGTCCAGGGAACACAGAAATAACTGTGTGTTATGGGTTTGGCACTGGACCAGCACTTTTCATATACCTTATCCCAAATTCTATATAGAAAAAAAATCAGGTATTGAGCAGTTGTGTAACTTTATAATGTCAGCTATCCAGGTTTTCAATGAAGAGCATCTGCACATAAATCTGGTGATTATTTTTCCCACTCTGCAGCTACAGTATAATAATGCTAAATAATGACCTGAGCTGTCTGCAGCAGCTTTCCTTGGAAGAGCATGAAACATTCACTTATTCTCTCAACACAAATGTTCTTTTCCAGTCAAACCAAGTTCCTTGTGGATCACCAAGCAGACTGTGCCAAATAGAGCCATATATCCATCCTCTGCTCTCCTTTCTACCTAGGCATGTGGTTGGGATACATTTCCCAGACTTCCTTGCATTAGGTGGAAATGTGTACCTGAGTTCTGGCCAATGGCACGTGGGCAGAAGTAACATGTTTCTCCTTTAGACCTGGCACATAAAAACCTTCTGCACAATCCTCCATTCTCCCTTCTCTCAACTGCTGGCTACCTCCAGAAGTTCTAATGAAGGAGTTGAAGTCACCAGAGCAGGGAGTGGCAGAGTCACAGATAGGAGGATCCTGGGCCCCTGAATGCCTAGGTGGAGCAGAGCACTCCCTTACCAACTCACACTAAACTGTAATATAAACAAGAAATAAAACTTTACTGCGCTATACCACAAAGACTGTAGGGCTTGTTGGTTATGACAGTTAACCTATTCTAATACACAAATCACATTCATTCACTCATTTCCTTTTTCTTTCGCTTATAAAAATCTTAGCTCTTGGTTAGGTCAGTGATTTTCCAAGTGTGATTCCTACACAGCAGCAGGAATTTGTTAGTAATGCAAATTCCCAGGCCTCACTCCTGCCCTATTCAAACAGAAACTTGGTAGATGGGATGGAGCACAGCCATCTGGGTTTTTTTATAATTACATAAAATTATTTTATCTCTCAGTTTTATTGAGATATAATTGACATATAACATTGTATTAGTTCAAGGAATACAGCATAATGATTTGAGAGAAAAAGAGAGAGAGAGAGAAAGAGAGAGAGAGAGAGATTATTGGAATTGTGAGAAATAAATTTATATTGTTTGCATGGTGACCACAGACATTTGTGTTTTACTAAGACCTCTAAATAATTCTGCTGTGTGCTTAAATTTGATATCCACTGGTTTAAATGAATTACTATCTACTAATGAAATCTACAAAGCTATCTCCAAGCCTCATCCAGCTCTTCCTTCTCTGGTATCTGTGCATAGACTCATTTCAGCCCTTAACTTCACATGGTCACTGTCACTGTGACCGCATTGATTCCACTATGCTGTACATACTTGTCCCAAGTTACCATGGGCAGGCACCCTCCCCTTACCTGTTGGTAAATGCTGGAAGGAAGGGAAGGAGGGCATACCCATAATAGAGAATAGAGCGGGACAGCCATGTCATTGATTACACCCATTCAAAAGGTGGAAAGTATCAACTGCCAAAAGATTAGGTGACATGTCAGGCTGTAAGTTCAGTAAACATGTTCACTTTGGGTGGCTTGATGACATCAACTACAGATTTGAATCCCAACGGCAGATAGACAATGTCATAAGGAGGTAAGTGCTTGAGTACTAGAGCCAGAATTTCTGGGTTCGAATCTGGGCTTCTGCACTCACTGGCTATACAATTAATTAACCTCTCAGCGTCTGTTTCTTCATCTATAAAGTTGGAATAATGGTCCCTACCCTCACTGGGATGTGATAAGGATTAAAGAAAATATTGTGTAAGATGCTTAGAACAATGCCTAGTGTACAGAAAGTGCTCCTAAACTCTGAGCCTTAATTCCTTCATCTATAGAAAGGGGTGTTGCAAGAATGGAACTGAGATGATGAACGGTAGGTACTAAGCACAGGGACTGGCACAGAAGAGGGGCCAGGTTTAGGGCGTGGGGTTTCTCCTCTCCAAAGCCTGCCTTCTGTGCATCTCTAGGTCTTGCTTGTGCAGAGTGAGAGAAAATACACAGAGACACAACTTGCAGAAAAATAGGGTGTAAAGTCAGAGAGTGATCAGTTCATAGAGGGCTTGGCTTTCGCTAGGATGGGAGTGGGAGACCAGAATCAGAGCAGGAACTAAACAGGTCTCCCAGAGAAGTTAACGATGGGGAACAGATCCTCGGGCTCCCCAAATCCCTGCTTCATTTCTAAACAAGTAACAACGATGGCACCATTGACCTTGATCCGGAGAAATATTTGTCCAACTTTGAAAAACTGCCCACAGCAGCCAGAGAGCAAAGGTTAGACACAGCTCTCCCCAGACTTGCTATTAATGGATTCAAAAGAGGAAGCGGGGGGTGGGGGGGGTGCGCTTATTTATTACCTCCTTTCAGGTCGCCCCTTCCTGAACTGAGGTGAGAGAGACAGGAAGATGAGGAATTTCCTTCTAAATCTTTTTCTTTTTTAAGATTAAAAGCAAATTTACAAGGTCAAGAAAACCCACATGTTTACTTAGGCTTAACAGGCATGCAAGAGGCGGGAGGAAGGTGGAAGTTTTAAGCTTTCCTTTTTTTCTTACTCGTTTTCTAGCTTCCATCTGTCCTTGGAGTCCATATTTTCTTGAGTTTTTCTACTTAAAAACTCACAGAAGTGTGAACTGGTACATTTTGGAAGAGGAATTTGGCAAGCTCTCACAAAGCCAAAGTTACGCATAGCTACCAACCCAGCAAGTCCATCCCTACGTTGACCATGACCTATGAAGCAAGTTTAATTTCATTAAACTTGTTTCAATTACAAGGTAACTGGATGTCAGAGTAAGCTGTGTCACCTTCCAATTGAAACAAGTTTAATGTAACATTTTCCTCTTCTTGTGATGGGCCACATATTCTGATATTTTCTAATACATTATATTTCATTTTTTTTCAATGTTGCTTGATTTGAGTGTGTGAGCCATGAATGGGTCACAGCACACTTCATGAAAAAAAAAAACTACCCTGAAAAACTCACACATATATGCATGAAATTGAAAATGACATATGTCCAGTGAAGCATTATTTGGAAAAGGAAAAATTAGAAACAACTTACGAGTCTATCAGCAGGAGAATAGATAAATAAACAAAAGTACTTTCATTACAGCAATTAAAAATGAATAAAGTAGCCGAAACCGGTTTGGCTCAGTGGTAGAGCGTTGGTCTGCGGACTGAAAGGTCCCGGGTTCAATTCCGGTCATGGGCATGTACAATGGTTGCGGACACATCCCCAGTAGGGGGTGTGCAAGAGGCAGCTGGTCGATGTCTCTCTCTCATCGACGTTTCTAGCTCTCTATCTCTCTCCCTTCATCTCTGTAAAATATCAATAAAATATATATTTAAAAAAATGAATAAAGTAGAGCTACAAGTAACAGCTCCATGCATAATGTGAAGCAAAAAAGGCAAGTTGCATAAAGATAATCCAGTATAAAACAATTTATACAAATTTTAAATCAGCCAAAATAATACTAGATGCTGCTTAGGAATACATACAGATATAGGGTGGGGCAAAGTAGGTTTATAGGTTTGAATATGCAAAACAGTTTAATCTTGTGTTATTTGGTAATATTTATTAATTATTGTATTATTTTCTACACCAACAACTATAAACTTACTTTTGCCCCACCCTGTTTATATAAAGACATGACAAGGAGTTACTAACACCAAATTTCAGGGTATAGTTGAAGGGGGTGATGCTATTTGTGTGTGTGTTTGCCATTCAACTAAACTCCCAAACTATTTGCCTGCTTGGACCAGAGCCAGCTACCATAGAACACAGGAGGAAAAGTGGAGGGGAAACTTGTACATGGAGGGTGGGTGAGAGCGTTGTTTTGATCTCATTTTCCATTGCCTGAAATGTATGTTAGAGACAATGAGTGTGACATTCTAGGAAAAGAAGTTCTGATGGGCCCCATTCAGAAGTGTTAAGACAAAGTACCCAATTAAGCCGAAACTGGTTTGGCTCAGTGGTAGAGCGTCGTCTGTGGACTGAAGGGTCCCAGGTTCGATTCCGGTCAAGGGCATGTACATTGGTTGCGGGCACATTCCCGTTAGGGGGTGTGTAAGAGGCAGCTGGCCGATGTTTCTCTCTCATTGACATTTCTAGCTCTCTCTCTCCCTTCCTCTCTGTAAAATATCAATAAAAGTATTTTTTTTTTAAAAAAAAGAAAGTACCCAATTAAGCTGAAAATGCTATGTGGCCTTTCTCCAAGGCTTCCCTGTACAGGTGGCAAAAACGTCTGGAAGATGCTGAAACCGGTTTGGCTCAGTGGTAGAGCGTTGGTCTGTGGACGGAAAGGTCCCGGGTTCAATTCCGGCCAAGGGCATGTACCTTGGTTGTGGGCACATCCCCTGTGGGGGATATGCAAGAGGCAGCTGGTTGATGTTTTTCCTCTCATCGACATTTCTAGCTCTCTATCTCTCTCCCTTCCTCTCTGTAAAATATCAATAATAATAATATATATATATATATATATATATATATATATATATATATATTTTAAAAATGGCTGGAAGACCATTCTGAAGAAGCTTGGTCTTACACTGTCAAAGGAGCGGGGGCAACAGAAGTTCTAGAACTTTTTTAAAAATACAAACATAATGTGGTATGACACTTGAAGACACAAAGAGTACAGTTAATCCTCTCACCTGTATCCCCAGGTAGACCAAGCTAATAACTCACAGCACTTCTGAGTGAGTAAATGACAGGCCTCAGAATCCTTTTCAACACAGTGTTCTCACAGCCACTATCAAACGATAAAGACTAGCATGCAATCAAAAACCTGCCTGCCATCTCTGGTAAGATAAGGAGTTTACCCCAAGCTTCAGGAAACCGGGTTTCTAGTCATGGCTTTTCCACTAAACAGTTGTGTGACCTTAAACCAGGCACTTCACCTCTCAGGTCTTCTGTTTTCTAGGGTTCAAAATGGGAGTACTACGGGATAAAGGCCATTGAACTGGAGTAAGGGGCTATTTCTACAGAGAACCCAAGTTGACTCTCTTGGACATTTGGGATTCCAGAAGGTTTCCCTGTCCTGCATCGATCATTTTTCCTGTGTGGCAATGGAGACTTGGGCATTCAACTGGATGTCACTTTCAGATATCGGAGAAAGCACAAATCAAGACCCATACTGCCAAAGTGGCTGGTCACCCACAGTGGAAGTCAATGGGTGGGGAGTGGCTTGGTTTTGTTGTTTTGGTTTGGTTTGGTTTGGTTTGGTTTGGTTTGTAGCATAAATGTTTACCTAGAATCTTCTGGTAAAATGGCTACAGTATATAATCAGAGATATTCACTACAATTTTATTTTTTAGGGAGTTTCTGGATATTCATTTACATACACAAGGTAAGTGTCCAGCTATAACTTACAAAGCTTTGTGCCCACACCCAACATCCAGGATGGCTAGAAAACTCTGTGCCCAAGAGGGGACCACAAGAGGACACAGCTCAGATACAGAGGAGAGGTGGAGATTTTTCCCCCCTTAATGTCTGAGGAAAACCCAATAATCATGATGTTTCTGTGAGAAAAATAGTAAAAACGGTCTAAACTTTTCCTTCAGTTTTTTTTTCCTTCAACAAGCTATCCTCTATATTTGGGATGATCCTCCCCTCAAACATCACAGCCATCTGAGAGACACAAGCCTGACTTCAATTCAATATCCGGCCCCAACATTTTACCCCTCCAGTCTGGTAGCTTGAATGACAAAATCATAAGGTTATGTCTTTATGTTTTCCAAATAGGAACAAAGTGTTTGCTTTTGTGTTAAGGTAATTCTTTATGGGTGAGCAGGTTAGTGTTTGCTACCAAAGATGTTCCAGGGCTTCCAAACACATGCGGGGTGGGGGAAGTACATGAGCACATGTGTATATAGGCAATTGAATGGGGAAGTGTGAGGCCTACAGAAACCAAGTCTATCTAGCATGCAGGCCTAGGACCCAGGGAACAGACTGACAGGCCCAAGGGGAAGAAACAACAACCTGTGGATCCCTCCACTATGGGCAGACAAATCCCATGCTGACCAGACAAATCCCGGGAGTTCCTTCTCACTCACTGGCTTACTAAATGGTAAGCTGGCAGTTCTGAGGCTGCACCTGCACCCTGCCTGGCCCCAGGGAAAAGCAGACTCCAGCCAGTCTAGACCAGAGCCTGCACTTTGGCCCTCCTCTGAGTAAGAAATCAGAGAGATAGGCTGGTTTTTATTTATGCCATCCTTGTTCTTGCCCTACCTTCCCCCAAACCACCAAAGGCGATGAGATAATTAGACCCTGCGGGAGGAGTTTCGGTGTTGGTGAAACCCCGCCAGGCTGAGAGCTCTGGAGCGAAGTGATCTCTCCCGACACCCAGAAGAAATAGCTCCTGGGAATTGGCTTCTCCTCAACTAAGCATTTCCAATTCCCACCCCCACCCCTCACCCTGCTCCTACTAACTCAAGCCTCAGCGTGGAAGCAACTCCATTCTGGAACGCTTTCAGTCCCTCATATACACCCACACACTGGCCTCTTTTTGAAGCTGCTACTCTAGTGATTCTTGACCTTAGCTATGCATCAGAATCACCTGGGACATTTCTTTGAAAAGCTAAACAAAACCAATGCCTAGATTTACCCCCGCCCCTCCCCGCCACCAGCAGCAGCTTCTGAGTTAGTTGGCCAAATCTACCCAAAGTGGCTCCAAAATTCAGTTAAGGATGAGACCCACTGAGCTCTAGCAAACACTCATACCACCGCCCTGCCTTTCTTCAGTTAGCTAAGTCGTAGTACTCCTCCTGCCGGTCTCAATATAAATGCCATTTCGTTTCTGGAAACTTTTCTTGCCCTCCCAGGTCGGCATAGGCCTCTAGCAATGTGCTCCCACGGCACACCTCCTTTCCCCCACATAGTCCTCAGATTGCATGCAATGTACACATTCAATTGCCTGTCTTCTGACAGATGCCAGCTTCTAAAGAGCAGGGGTTGATTCTGGTGTTTCCCACCATCACAGCCCCTGTGCCCAACACAATGTCAGACCCAAGAGAGATGCTTAATTTAAAAAAAAACACACACACACACACCTGTTTGAACAAATGATTGCCCTTGGCTTAGTGTCATTACCTTCCCTAGGACACACTGATAGCAATTTTTAGTCAAGCATTTTCCAAATCACAGTAAAATGCCCTGCCCCTCCTTATGACAACTGAGAGAGGACATTTCCAGTTTGTTTTTGTGGCAAATATCGACTAGTTTTTTTTTTCACTTTTAAAAAATTAAATTTATTGAGGTAACATTGGTTAATAAGATTATATAAATTTCAGGTGTACAGTTAAATTTTTTTTCCAGATAATACCTCTGTCTCTTTCGGGGTTATTGCTGCTGTTCCTTGATGTGTCATTTAACCTGTTGATTATCCTTTATGAATTACAAGCAATTTATCTCCATTTCCCCTCCCCATTTTATGTTTTCAGTTCTTCTGGGGGGTTTTTTGTTGTTGTTTTTTAGTGGCATAAAATTGGAAATCAACTAAAATAAAAATAATACAAGGAAATCAAACACATGGAGACTGAATAGCATGCTATTGAATAAGGACTGGGTTACCAGGGAAATCAAGGAAGAAATTAAAAACATCATGGCAACAAATGACAATGAAAACACAACAATCCAAAATCTATCGACTAATTTTTCTTCAAACCATTTGCCTTTTCTCTTGGCACCCTGCTAAACAATGTTTCTCAGCCTCCCTGTGGCTAGTCGTAACCATGAACTGAGGCTGTCCATAGAATGTGGGTGGGAGTGATAAGTAGCATTTCTAGCCCTGGACCATAGAAACTGCCCTCACACTCCCCAACACTTGCTGTCTCTCATTTCTTGACTGCTGGCTGAATATGAGGATCCAGTAGAGAACGCTGAGGACCTTTGGGAGGGGGTAGCCAACAAGACAGAAGGAGCCTGGATCCTTGAGTGACCATGTATAGCACAGCACCCGCCTCCATTCCCTCCTGCCAGCCCACATGAAATTGTAGCGTGAGTGAGAAATGATTTTCTGGGATAATTCACTGAGGTTTGAGTGTGTTACAGCAGTTGGCTTACTATGGATAATGTATTAAAAATTTTTGTCAGTTTAGCCAAACTTCAGAGTACATATAATCCATAAATTCAAAGGTCAAAGGGAGAAAAGCCATCTTGACCCGGTCCACACTACTGTTTCGATACACGTGGCTTCTTTCTACAGAATATGTGAGAAGTAGTTCA
This sequence comes from Vespertilio murinus, assembly GCA_963924515.1. NCBI lineage: Eukaryota > Metazoa > Chordata > Mammalia > Chiroptera > Vespertilionidae > Vespertilio > Vespertilio murinus. Next base: position 6,273,570 of record OZ004710.1, on the reverse strand, counting down.
ATGTAGCGCACTTCTCTACTTCTCAGCTAGGCCAAATGTTACAGGATCCTAAATAAAACAGGAAAATCTGTTTTCCTTGACCTGCCCCTTAACCTGTCACCTGTCCTCTGATCATCCAGGAAGGAGCACAGCCTGTGTATTGACCAAGCCTGCTCTATTCTGGACCACTGGCCAAGTAACTTCTCATTCTCTCTAACCAGCCAAGTCCAAAAAAGAGATAGTCCTCACCTCCTCACTAGACAGCCACAGCATTCCCAACCATGAACCAAAGAAGCACAGTAACAGAGATTATCTTCAAAATCCAGAACCCAATGCAAATAATTCATTATTTTTCAGACAGAACCAAATGTTTTCTGTGTGCTTTTATTAAAAAAATTCACCACACACATTTAAAAAAATTCAAAGCAGAATGAAACCTATATATTTTCTAAAATTGTTCGACTCCAATAAAACTTTAACATCAACCTGTTCTTTGAACTGAACTCACATTTTTATTTATTATGAGTCTCTGGCTCCCACTGTTACCCACCTCTTTAACTTTTACCTTTATCACTTCCTTTAGGAAAAAAGAAAGCCATATGCCATGAAATTGTTGAAAGGATACCCTCTCTGTGTGCATATGTCTCTGTGTTTGTATCCAGTAAAAAACACTTGGCAATTTAATGGTTTAAGACCATGGTTTCCAAAGGGGATTAATTATTTACCAAATATTTATTGCCCTCCATGCAAAGCCTCACAGGAAATACCAATACAATTGACCCAGGCTCTACTCTCCAAGGGCTGACCATCTGGATAAGGGAGTTACATTTAAAGTGCAATTAACTCCAATAAAGGTTAAATGTGAAAAACTCCATAAAAGGGGGTAGAGACAAAGAATATCAAAGTCTTGAGAGCAATGGATTGCTCCCAGATGGGAAAATACATTCACTCATTCAAGAATTCATTCATTCAAGAAGTATTTATTGAGCATTTATTATTATATGCCAGGCATGATTCTTTAAACCATGCACCCAGTAGTGAGCAAGACAGACACTCACACAGATGCAGCTTCATAGGAGAGGTGAAATCTGAGCTGGGTCAGCATTTGATGATAATAATAATAACAACAAAACAGTTAAGTGTTGACTAAATACCTTCTAAGTATATTATATCTGTCAACCTATTTTATCTGCCCAACAACTGCATGAGGTAGCTTTTCTTACTCCTATTTTACAGATGAGAACACTGAACTCCAAGAGTCTAAACCACTTGCCCAGAGTCATCCAGAGCTGGGTTTAGCCCCAGGCATTCCACCTCCATGACCCTCAATCTTATCTGCTACACCCTAAATCATGGATGGTTTTGAATTTCAGGTCAAGGAATTTCAAGCCGTCTTTGCCATGATCTGAGCCACTGCTGCACACGGAAGACACATAAATGAAGCTTGGAGCTAAAACCTGCAGATGGTGTAAGTCAGGGTAGGCATCCCACCCCAAATTCAGGTCAGTTCAACAAAGCAGGAGAAATTTGTTCTGTGTGATCCAGAACGTAAGTGATGAAAGTTTCCCTTGGCATTACAAGACCCTTTGTCATTTAACAATTAAAGCCTGTGGGAAGGGGTCCTACATTAAAAGTGTTGGTTTTTCCAGTCTGATGTGATTATGGTTTAAAGATAATTTCTCCTGGGTGTGCCATGCTTCTCCTCAGCAGTGCGCGCACACACACACACACACACACACACACACACACACACACCTCCCATTTTTCATGAAATAGGAATACATCAAACATCTTATTAAATTGTTGAATTTTTAAAATAAAAAAAGCATGGTCCTCCAGTCAAGGCCCAGACACCACACCAATAACAGATATGAAATGAAGGACCCAATTAAAGAGGGCTGGCCACGGTAAGGCTATAACTTGGGCCATTATTTAAGGAAGGGACCCTATGAAAGGCAGTTCCAGATGAGACAGGAGCTAACAGAGCTGAACAGCTGGTTTGTGTTCCCTGCACATACAGGCTGACAGTCCATCAAGCACTCTAGCGGGTTGTGTTTCACAGACATCCCTCATGAGAGGTTAAAATAAAAAATCCCTACCTCTGGCCAGGATCACAGACCCAAGAAGGCTTTTAGTCTCTGGAAAACAAGAACACAAAAGGCTGAAGAAGACGCAATTGTGCCCTCACTGCTGAGATCCACCAACATCTATCCCTTAATAACTTAACTCCCCCCCCCCATTTCCTACCTCCAAGCCTCACAGAACAATAACAGGTCAAAATGCATAACCAGTTCCTCCAAAGGTCACATGGAGTGACCGTATGACCCAGCAATTCACTTATAGGCACACAGACCAAAAAGAAATGAGAATGCATGTTCACAAAAAACATATTCGCAGATGGTTATAGCGACATAATGGTCAAAAGGTAGGACAACAGATGAATGGATAAACAAAATGAAACGTTATTCAGCTATAAAACTAATGATAAACTGTTATATGCTGCAACATGGATGAACCTTCAAAAATTATACTAAGTGAAGAAAGCCAGACATAAAGGGTCATTCATTGTGTGATTCTATTTACATGAAATGTCCAGAATAGTCAAATCCATAGAGACAGAAAGTAGATTAGTGGTTGCTGGGGCAGATGGGGATGAGGAGTAGCTCTAATGGGTACAGAGTTTCTTCAGTGATGAAAATGTTCTAAAATTGACTGTAGTGATGACTACACAACTCTGAATATACTAAAAACAACAGAACTGTGTGCTTTAAATGCGCGAATTATATATCAACAAAGCTGTCATTTTAAATGCTTTAAAAAGTAAGCTCTCCATTCAATGCATTTTTAGCATCCAGTAAAAATTTAAGTGACCAAACTAAAGAAAAAGAAAAACAGAAAGAAATGTGGCAGGGACCACTACTAGTCTCTGAATATTAAAGGATGTCCACCCTTCCACCCTCTACTTCCCTTGGCCTCTTTTATGAGTTCACCAGCCTTTAGCCAAATTAACCAGAGGGCTACGGGAAGAAGGCAGCAAGTTCTGTAAGCCAGGCTGCACTGAGGGGAAAGGACTGTAGTGGTGAGAAGTTCTGTGATACCACCTGGAGAACATTCCCACCATAAACACCTCAGGTATGAGAGGACCATTTTACAATTATCAGTACTAACAGCAACTCAGCAATAACCTGATCTCAGGAGCAGGGTTAACAAGTTTCCAGGGGTCACAGCTCAAGGACAGAAGAGTCTCTCTGTGTCATTTCTTTCCTTAGACATAGATCCTGGGTTTGTCTGATTGCCCCAGAGTGGTAACAGCCACAGTGCCCATATGGCGTGGCTTTCTCCCCAATCAAGCTTTTACTTTTTTTTTCTCATCTTAAATCTTGTGATTGGCAGGACACATTTCTAATAGGTGATAAAAGACTGTACATGTGTGTCTCAGACAGAAAACCGAATGAAATTATGAGTCTGGTCTAAAAAAAACCAATAAAGTTCCCCTTCTCCAATTTCTCTGAAGGCCTTACTGGATTTGATTCCCAGCAAGGCTCCTAAGATGCCTTGAAACTGCCCACAGAAACACTTGATGTTACTGTGGACCAAATCAAAGGAAATTAAACATGAAAGCACTTGGATAACATTGTATGTTTGTGATAGTTTGAGCTATAACACATATGCATGTGCATACACACAGAGGTAGATGCATGTTTTCTTTAACAGGCTTCAATAGCCTTTATTATGAACTTTCCCCCATAATAAGGAGGTTGAGATCCTGGGATAACACTGGGAGTTTCTTGTCATCCCTTCTTTCAGAATCCTATGAAAATCTCTATATGATTCCCACAAGTGTTTGCATTGGTTATTAATGGTGACTATTTCCCTATGTCTGCATTTGTCACCTCTATATACCCGTGTACATGATATACAGTACCTGAAGCACAGAAGATATTAAATAAATATTTGATAAATTCAGTTAAAGTTGGAATTCAAGAGTAGACTATGGAATAGGCAAAAGCTTTGGTTTGGGACTAAGTTTCTTTAATTTGACATACTTGCGGGTGTATGCATGTACACACAGACACACACAAACACAAAATCAAGGATAGAAAAGAGATTAAAAGGTTTGAATCCAAGAATTTCCAAAAGGGTATTAACTCATTCTTCAACTCAACATTCTTAAACTGGGATTCATCTACCAATGGGTGCCCAAAGATTTTCTGGCAGTATAGGAACATATGGATAGCTTTAAGAAATTCAATTTCTAGATCTTCAGCTTTCATATGTTGCCCCCACTAAAGCTAATCTGTCAGATATGTGGTCCCCTGCTTCTCCTCAGTCTTCTTTCACTGTTCTCCCTTTCTCCTTTACTAAAAAAAAAGTATATTTTGCCCACCAATCTTCAATCTTACCAAAGAGCAGAAAATTCCTGGTACCCAGAAGGATAATTTAAGATAGCATCAGTTTAGAGGAAGAATTTCAAGAATAAATCAAAGAAGCCTTTGATGAGAAATAGTGAAGGCTACAGAGCCATATTTTATTCAGGTGACAAATCCATAGCACAGCTTTGTACCTTATATATTCATCTAGCCATTGAGCTACCCATTCATCCTAGAATCAAAACTCAGAAGGGAGAAGATTGGTCAAGCACACATTTTAACACATTCAATTGAATCAACAAATTAAAGTCAATTATTTTTACTGACAAAAAGCCAGTCTGGTTTGGCTGGTTGGTTTGACAATAAGAAATGGCTTCTCCAATTAGGGCATATAACAGACCTTTTTCATAAACTGAAAGATTTTCATAAAGATATACGTAAAGCATGTGTATGATATACACCAGTGTTTTTCAGACTTTAATGTGCACATAAATCACCTGGGAATCTTATTAAAATGCTGATTCTGATTTAGTGAGACTAGGGGAGGATTTGAGATTCTGCATTTCTAACAAGTTCTCAGGGGATGCTGATGTTGCTGGTCCATGAATCACACTTTGAGCAGTGAGAATATACAATGTGCTGGAGAATACATTTTTCAATAAATTAAAGTTATCAAAAATTCAGATATCAAATGTAAAATGTACAAGGCAGATCCTTAACTTTTAAACACATATTTTGGAAGTATTCCAAACAAGAAAGGTTTGAAAAAAACTGAGTTGGGCCACTATTGGCAATCTGAATCTGAGAGGTTTGCAGTTAGCCTCTGTTGTCTGTACAGGCCAAAACATTATTTTTCTCTGAAGTTGTATCCTAGAGGAATGTACTTCTTTCCCAGCCCTTCACACAGCTTATGCTTTCGGTGGCAGATTCAAGGACTCAAACCTTCAGCTGTGGAAATCATGGCTGCAGCCAATAAACACAAACAATCCATTTGGGATGGTAGGGTAACCAACCCTACAAATAGTCAGAAAAGTATTCAGGATTCCTGATTCAAGAATAAATGGTCTCATAAACACAATCACAGTAACTACTGGGACATGTCATTTGTCAGAGAGGACTCATCCCATGGATACGTATTTCTACAAATGCTGAAATAAGGGCCTATATGTCTTGAAAAGGTTCTAAGTAAGATCACAGTTACCAAGTCTGTGGTCAATCCTAATTCCCTATCAGCCCCTTTTCCTTCTACAAATCCCATAAAGGTGAATTTTATTCCACCTACTATTCCATTAAGTCAACCCTCAATCCCCAATACAAACCCACACCACTATTCCTTTAAATAATTTTGAAGAGAAAGCCTTATTTTAACGTGTATTTTAAAATATTCTGGACTAGCAAAAACCTATGCAGCTATTCTGTTGGCAAGTCAGCCATGCCAAGCAGAGCAAGCAACTGGGGCTATATACATCAGACTAATATAAAAACTGGAACTTCTTTAAAATAGGAAGTAGCCTCTTTTCTGATCAAGAAAAGATAAGTCGATAATTCCAGACCCTCAGTTCACCACCATCATAAACCCCTTGTAAAGCAAGCACACTCACACAACCTTCCTTGGTGGTTCACCATGAAGGGCATTAACAGCTGCCTTGAGTGCTTTGACACCTCCAAATAAAAGGAACTAATTAGTGATGATTTCCACCTGGAGTAGCCCCATTCATTCATGCTGGAAAAGTCTAGAGAGAAGTGAAGTTCTTGGGAGCCCAAGGTCCAGACAGAAAATGAGAAAGCTTTGAAGGGTCTCGAGCCCTTAAAATACATGACATTTCCTAGTAGCTAAGCACTCATCAAAGCATAGCATGTGAAAGCTAAAAGGAAACTTAGCAATCATATAATGATCCATATTATTTTTTTTATTATAGTGAAGAGGAAGCTGAAGACTAGAAAGGTAATATGACCTGCCATATAGCTTATTAGCGAAAGGAACAGAATGCTCACCTTGACATCTCTGCCACACGGCTCACACCACAATGCTCTCTCTCAGGCTTAGTATAGTAGATGAGAGGAAAAGGAGCAGTCTGCCTTACACAACCAGTACACACAATGAAGGCACAGCAAAGGGAGTTTCTTCCCCCTTAAGCCAGTGGTCGGCAAACTCATTAGCCAACAGAGCCAAATATCAACAGTACAATGATTGAAATTTCTTTTGAGAGCTGAAAACTGACTTCTGCGCATGGACCATGAGGTTTCAATCGCACAGTAAGTGCACACCCGCACATGGTATTTTGTGGAAGAGCCACACTCAAGGGACCTAAGAGCCGCATGTGGCTCCAGAGCTGCAGTTTGCCAACCACTGCCTTAAGCTAAACGGGCCGTCATTAAGGCTAAGGAGATGTGAGGGGTAAGAATAACTTCCTCTGTGTGCTGTTAGATGTTTAACAAACAGCTTGGATGTTAGGGAGCCCTGATTTGCAGCATTTGTCAATTTCTGTGGTGTCAATACTCTCACCATGTTAGATTTCAAGACACCAATGATGTCATTGAAAGCAAGTTAGGAAGAGATGTCACAATCAGTTTTTCAGTGCTGGCACAATCTGATGCCAGCATGCCACTTTAGTTTCTAAGAAATTAAAATCACTTGGGTTGGAGAACGGAATAACCTTTGCTTCACAAGGAAAATACATTCAGGTTTCTGAGAAAAATTCGGGCAGCACTCTCCCTCAGTTATTAAACACTAAAGTCTCCAGTTCCAATGTCCATGGGACCCAGAGAGAACCAAAGTTATTTGGTTCATCCTGCCTGCATCTCTGATGACTCCACAAAGGAGTGTTGAGAGGTGAAATCAACATAACCTATTTTAATGCTCAGGGTAACCAAGCATTCCTCTCCCAGCAGCAATTGGATCCAATTTCTAAGGTGATGCATGAGCTCAGACGTTCATCTTTGCCAATGTCAATGGAGGTGCTTGAATTCAGCCTCAGACAGCCCTCCGCAAGCATAAGCCAGAGGGAAAACATGAAAAACCAAATTCCTCCTCAATTTCCTTTTGCTAGAAGATATCCAAGGCTATAGGCAGCAACTCATCAGGGAAAATTCTTAACCAGTTCTTTCTCTTTGCCAAACATTGATTGGCTAATAAAGAAAAAAAATGGTGTATAAACAAAGGTGGCTGATGACATCCAAGGGTCTGCAGCAATTATTCTACATTGTTCTGACAGCTAACAAATGGAATAGCTCTTAGGAAGCATGCTTAAGCAGCAGCTGGGATGCATAATGGACATTTTTCTGCAAGTTTGACAAGTTGAGTTCCATCATGGTTGAGCTACACTCACCGGACACCAATCAAAATGAACTCTGCCATTCCTAGGAAGATTGCCAAGAGGCCTTTGAAAAGAAGTGAATCCGGGGCCTTGGTTTCAGAAATGGAGATGAATAAATACAAGACAGATCATAAGCAGACCTGATTTAAAGAGAAAGACCTATAAATGCCAGCCTCTCAGCTTTCTACCCATTTGCTTGACCCTACGATCTGCCCCACCAAAATGACATAAGCATAACCCTTTCCAGAGAGTCACTTGAGAAGAGATCCTACTGTATGTTGCCTATTGGTCTTTAGTCTCACCCCCCAACACACACACACACAAACACACACACACACACACACACACACACTAAAGTCAACAGGAATATACAAGATACTTTGCCTTATACAAGGATTCCCTTTAAGCATCATTTAAATTACAAACTGCCATGAGTCCTTAAAATAACCTGATTTACCAAAATCTGATTTGCCCTCAGTGTTTCAGGAGCATACCCATTATCTAAAGCAAAATGGTTTTTAAAATCAATGACCAGGGAAAATTCGATAAATAATTGCATAGAATTTTTAAGACTACAAGATTCGAATCAACAAATGACTGATTACTCTTAGTACTGTTATTTTTCTTTTTTTCATGCTCAAGGGAGCTATTACAAATAGTAACGTGCCTAGAATAGATTCTGAAAAGGTTGCAAGATATAAAGAAGCCACCAGTGCAAGAGGCAGAGACATGCTTCTCAACAAAGCTCTGCATCCAGCCCCCTGATGCAAACTCCATCTTAATACACAAACCTTAGAACAGCAAAGGATAAATTGATGAGCTGCAATTGGCATGCCCAATAAATCCATCCTCACATGGAATCCTTCTATTAAATCTGGGCTGGAAAGGAGAAATTTACCTTATGGAAGACATAATTGGAAGGAATGACAGCCTCGAGGAGCAAGCTACTATTAAGTCAGTGGAAATTCTATTCCTGTTGTAAAAGTAAGGGGAATACACAGCATTTTCCTCTCAGGTTCTCTCTCCCCTGAGGCTTCTCACCTGTCATAACTTCAAAAATTACTCCATTTCAAGAAATCCTTCCAACTCAAGGCCACCTGACTTGACCTCTTCTAACCCCATCGCCTCCCTCCACCCCAAAGTAGATTAAGCTCACCATGGGCAACCACCAGAACTTGATAATTAAAATATTCTGAGCTAAAGATCTTCAGAAGTCATGCCAACTGATAAACCAAATTAGTACCAAGGCATAAAATAAAGCGGCACTGTCTTTGTTCTCTGCTGATCAGTACATCCACCTGCCCACTGAGAAAGCTCTTTGCTCCAAGAAACACACTTAAAAGTCAAGGGAAACACAACTGTTGAAAAGACAATGAGGAAAGTAAGGGCATTTCCAGCAAGCACTGGCTGCCTTTCCTTAATACTACTTAGCACTTCCACAAGCCTTTTCAACTTCAAAGCACTTGAAGAACATTAGCTAATTAATCCTCCCAACAGCCCTGCAAGGTGAGGAAGGATTATCTCCATTTCACAGATGGAGAAATGGAATATTTTGAACACAGGCATAAAACCCAGTGACAGACACAATTGGCAGAAACTGGGCTGGGTTCTTCCCGATGCCTTTGATGCCTACCCAAGTCTTCCAAGGTATCTCATCCCCAACCTGAGTACTGCCAAAAGCTCCTAACCAGGAGGCAGTTGGGCAGACAGGGGGCCAGAGGCAAGACAGACAAGGCTCTCATGCTAACTCTTCCAAATCTATAATTAACTCATTACTTCACCGGACTGTCTGGTTAGGGGAGGTCCTTTTTGAAGGTTAGATGAAAGAGGAGGAGATGCCTTCTCAAATTGTCTTCTGAGCAATGATTCTGATATTGCTCTCTCTAATATATCTACTCTGGTTGATGATTTAAGTTAATGTGGAAGACAGCACATGAAATTATGACAACCATCTTAAATCCTTCCTGGAACCAAGGCAGATCCTAAACAAATAAATGAAAATCCATTAGCATAGTGCTTTTATTATTCAAGTTTTTTCTCTCCATATTTTAGGACAAGAATTTCTCGGATCAAACTCTAGTTGCAAATGCTCGTTTGAACCCTGGTCAAAACCTCTTAATAAAATACAGTATAGGAACTTTATGCCTATCCCAGGACTGTTACTCAAGGCATAATTCTAAACCGTGGTAGTCTTAAAGTTATTCACTTGGAGATTCAAACTATCAACAGATTCTTAAGAATTATCACTTTTAAGTTTGACTATTTGCCCTGTCCATAGCTACCGTAAAAGCGTACCAGTTTCTACTTTGGTACTTTCTTTCATACTGTTTTCCAACCCCTAGAAGTGAAATATGTGTGATTTGCTTATCCAGGTACATAACAAAAGGAGAACTTGGAGACCACCTCCCTTTTTCCTCCAAAGGTTCTTCCTAACAGAAGAACACAGTATTCAAAAGGTGCATAAACTAAAATGTAGGAAGCAGTAGCAGTATGTTTAAAACAGTGGTTTTCAACAAGAGTGATTTTGGTAATGTGTGGAGACAGTTTTTTGTTATCATGGCTGGGGGATAGGGCTGCTACTGGCAGTGGGTAGAAACCAGGGATGCTACTAAACATCCTACAGTACATAGGATAGTGCCCACAACAAAGAGTTTCCCAGCCCCAAATGTCAATAGTACCTACAGTGAGAAACTGGATTAGAAGAGAACTATCTAGATGAAGCACACGCTGAGCACATAGTAAGTAGATTTTCAATAAAAACTGACAGATTGATGGGCTGAATCATTAGCTGCCTCTATCACTGTTGTCAAAATAAAGAAGTCAGACAAACCCAACTTAGAGCAACTCAGGTAGTAATTTCACTGTCTTAGAACTTAGGCAGAAACCTTGATAAATGTCTGTGAATAAAAGCATAAAGTATATTTACTTTAAATGAGGTGTAAGAGATTTGATGGCAAGGATCATTTCTTATACTTCTTTAATCCCCAGTGATGCTGGGAACAGAGTAGATACAATGATTTTTTGTTACTTAATTGATGATTGTGGACCTCAATTACATCATAGGGGAGGGGGCAAACTAGCAAATATAAATGGAAAAATAGAAGATGTCAGCTCAATCTTACTGTGGTTTTAAGATAACACACCTAGGGAAGTGCTCAAAAATCAGTCATTATATAAAAATACAGCACAGCTATCCAAACAAACAAAATAGCTCTTCAATACACAACAATATAGATAAATACCATAGGCATAACATTCATCAAAAGAAGCCTCAACACAAGATGCATGCTATATGATTCCATTTGTATGAAGTTCAAAAATAAGAAAAATTAATCTTTGATAGAGATAAGAATAGAGGTTACTGTTGTGGACATGAGGTATGACTATTGATTGAAAAGGTGCACAAGGAAATTTTCTGGAACACTGGAAATGTTCCATATCTGGATCTGGGTTGGTGGCCAGGTGTATGTGTATAGACACAAAAATGTGTTCTATCTGTTCACATTTCTGTATGTCAGTTATAGCTTATTTTTAAAAGAGAACATTAAATTTGTTGTTGTGATGGTAAATGGGGTTGTTTGGTTTTCTTTTCTGAGAGTTCATTATTAGTGTATAAAAATGCCATATATTTCTGGGTATTAATTTTATATCCTTTCATGTTGCCCAGTTTATTAAATTGTAGTTTTCTGGTGGAGTTTTTAGGGTTTTCTACATAGGGTATCATGTTATCTGCGAATAGAGTCAGTTTTACTTCCTCCTTTCAAATTTGAGTGCCTTTTCTTTCTTCTTGTCTGATGGCAATTGCTAGCACTTCTACTACTATATAGAACAGAAGTGGTGAAAGTGGGCATCCCTGTCTTATCCCTATTCTTATGGGAAATGGTTTTAGCTTTTGTCCATTGAGTATGATGTTGGGTGTAGGTTTGTCATATAAGGCTTTTATTATGTTGAGTTCTGATCCCTCTATTTTATCAAGAAAGGGTGTTTTTATCAAGAAAGGGTGTTGGATTTTCTCAAATGCTTTTTTCTGCATCAACTGATATAATGTGATTTTTGTCTCTCAGTTTGTTTATATGATGTATCACATTCATTGATTTGTGAATCTTGTACCAGCCCTGCATCCCTGGAGTAAATCTCACTTGGTCATGGTGTATGACCTTTCTAATGTCTTACTGGATCTAATTTGCTAGAATTTTGTTGAGGATTTCAACATCTATGTTCATCGGGGACATTGGCCTGTAATTCTCTTTGTAGTGTCTTTATCTGGTTTTAGAATTAGGGTAATGCTGGCCTCATAGAAAGAACTTGGGAGTGTTCCTTCTTTCTGAATTTTTTTGGAGTAGTTTAAGAAGGATGGGTATTAAGTCTTCTTTGAATGTTTGGTAAAACTCCCCTGTGAAGCCATCTAACCCAGGGCTTTTGTTTGCTGGCAGTTTCTATTTATTTTATTACAGTTACAATTTCATCAATAGTTATTGGTCTATTCTGGTATTCTGATTCTTGCTGGTTGAGTTTTGGAAGACTGTATTTTTCTAGAAATATGCCCATTTGGTCAAGTTTGTTGAAGTTGTTCATAGCATTTTTTATGATCCTTTGTTATATCTGTGGGTTCAATTGTAGATATTTAGGAAAAAATTTAATCAAGGAGGTAAAAGATCTATATTTGAAAGACTACAAGACATTGAAAAAAGAGAGGAAGATATACAGAATGGAAGGATATACCATGCTCATGGATTGATAGAACCAACATCATTCAAATGTTCATACTACCAAGGCAATCTACAGATTCAACGTAATCCCTGTTAAAATAGCAACAGCATATTTCACAGAGCTAGAACAAAATTTCCAAGAATTTATATGGAATCTAAAAGACCCTAAATAGCTATAGCAATATTGAGAAAGAAAACAAAGTTGGTGGAATACAATACCAGATTTCAAGTTGTACTACACAGCCACTGTACTCAAAACAGCCTGGTATTGGCACAAGAACAGGTATATAGACCAATTGAAAAGAACAGAGAACTCAGAAATCAACCCAAATCATTGTGCTCATTTAATATTTGACATAGGAGGCAAGAGCATACAATATAGTCTCTTCAAAAATGATGTTGGGAAAATTGGACAGATATATGCAAAAACATGAAACTGGACCACCAACTTACACCATACACAAAAATAAACTCAAAATGGATAAAAGACTGCCGAAACCAGTTTGGCTCAGTAGATAGTCGGCCTGTGGACTGAAAGGTCCCAGGTTCAATTCAGGTCAAGGGCATGTACCTTGGTTGCAGGCACATCCCTAGTGGGGGGTGTACAGGAAGCAGCTGATCGATGTCTCTCTCTCATTGATGTTTCTAACTCTCTATTCCTCTACCTTCCTCTCTGTGAAAAGTCAATAGAATATATTTTAAAAATAAAATATATTTTTAAAAATGGATAAAAGACTTAAATTTAAGATGTAAAACCATAAAATATTAGAAAAAAACATTGGCAGAAAAATCTCAGACACCTCTCGTAGCAACATGTTTTTGGATACATCTCCTAGTACAATGGAAATCAAGGAGAAAATAAACAAATGGGACTACATCAAAATAAAGAGCTTCTACATGGCAAAAGAAACAATCAATAAAATAACAAGAGTGCCCACTCTATGGGAGAATATATTTACCAATGCTATATCTAATAAGGGCTTAACCTCTAAAATCTACAGGAGACTCATACAACTTAATAATGGAAGATAACCCAATTAAAAATGGGCAAAGGACCTCAATAGACACTTCTCTAAAATAGACATACAGAAGGCTCAAAGGCATATGAAAAAGTGTTCAAAGTCACAGATCATCCAATAGATGCAAATTAAAATGACAATGTGGTACTACCTCACACCTATAAGAATGGCTATCATCAACAAATCAACAAATGAAGGTGTGGGCAAGGATGTAGAAAAAAGGGAACTCTCATGCAGTGCTGGTAGAAATGCAGACTGATGCAGTTTCTATGGAGAACAGTTGGGAGATTCCTCAAAAAAATAAAAATGGAACTCCCATTTAACCCAATGGTACACTTCTAGGAATATATTCCAAGAACTCAGAAACATCCATCAGAAAGAATATATGTATCCCTATGTCCACAGTAGTATAATTTATAATAGCTAAGATTTGGAAACAGCCTAAGTGCCTATCAGCAGATGAGTGGATTAAAAAACTGTGGTACTTGCCAAAACCAGTTTTGCTCAGTGGATAGAGCATCAGTGTGTGGACTGAAAGGTCCCAGGTTCGATTCCAGTCAAGGGCATGTACATTGGTTGTGGAAACATCCCCGGTAGGGGGTGTGCAGGAGGCAGCTGGTAGATGTTTCTCTCTCATTGATGTTTCTAGCTCTCTATCCCTCTTCCTTTCTCTCTGTGGAAAATCAACGAAATATATAAAAAACGGTGGTACATCTATAAAAGGGAATACTATGCAGCTGTAAAAAAGAAAGAACTCTTACCATTTGCAACAGCATGGATGGACCTAGAGAGCGTTATGCTAAGCAAAATAAGCCAGTCAGAGAAAGATAAGTATCACATGATCTCATTCATGTGGAATCTAATGACCAATATAAACTGATGAACAAAAATAAACCCAGAGACATACAAACATAAAACAGACTGTCAAACCTCAGATGGAAGTCAGGGAAGGATGCAGGCTGGGGAAGAAGTCAACCAATGAACTCATACGCATATATGCATAACCGGCAGTGGGTGGTGAAGTCTTAGGGGAAAAAAGAGGTGGAAGAGGGCAGAGGGCAATGGGGAGAAAAAAGAGACATATGTAATACTTTCAAAAATAAAAAATTATTAATAAAAAAGAAAACATTAATTAAAAATACAAAGTACTAAAAATTAAAAAAAATAAGTCCCAGTATAACATTTTTAAACTATGGTTTTAAGCAGGTAGGCTTATACTAACAAGACTCTTCCCGATAGTAAATATTCACAGCTTTCATCCAAATTTTAGCTCCAAGAGTTATCTTCATTCTTAACTAAAATGCAAATATGAACTTGATGGCTAGAAAACAAGGCAGGAAAAAAATTGCTCTCTCAGCCAGAAAGAACACACTAATTTCCCATTTACACAATGAAATTATATACAAGTTTGACAGAATAGGTCTGTCACCAAGACCCAGACTAGCACACCACACACACACACACACACACACACACACACACACACACACACACCTGCCTTTGATGTGGCTTCCTGGGGCAGCTCATAACAGGAATAATACTACTTAAAAATCTAAACAATTGCATTTTATAATTAAGAAACCATCCCTGCCCTCTCCCTCCCAAGAAACAAAAATCATTAGTTTCCTGCTATTGGGAAAAAAAATGGCAAGACTTCTTAAAACCATTACATTCTCAGCTATTTCCCATTACTGAATTTGCACATTTCAATAGGCCCTTAATTCCATGTAACACCTGCCTCTATATTTCTTACTTACATTTTAAAAGCATACCCTTTTAGCCAAAACGGGTTTGGCTCAGTGGATAGAGCGTCGGTCTGCGGACTGAAGGGTCCCAGGTTCAATTCTGGTCAAGGGCATGTACATTGGTTAGAGACACATCCCCAGTGGGGGGTTGTGCAGGAGGAAGCTGGTCGACATCGACATTTATAGCTCTCTATCCCGCTCCCTTCCTCTCTGTGGAAAATCAATAAAATATATATTTTTTTAAGTTCAGGCTATTTAAAAAAAAAGCATACCCTTTTAGATCATTATAAAAATGCTATGCATTTAATCAAGAAGTCAGAAGAATACAGGAATAAAATATTCAGTTTCCAAAGTAGAATTAGCATTGTCTTTTAAAACAATAACTATTTAAAAATGTCAAATATAAATTTACTGTGATTAGGCCACTGTGGTTGAAGAATTTTTTTACAAAGAAGTTTAAAATCTTTATAAGAATTTTTTTAAAATTTAGTTTGTCTCCCCACTTGGATTTTGAATTTCTGGAGGACAGGGACTATTTTGTCATCTTTATATTAAAAATACCAAGACATGTGCAAGACCATCATAGGCGATGGGTGAGTAAATGAATAGATGGGGGATGGAAGGTAAAGGAGATTGGGTTTAAATGGATGGAGAGAGGGGGATATGAAATGATGGGGAATAGATAAATAGAAGGGGGTAGATGGATGCATGAATGGATGAAGAGCAGATAGGAAGATGAAGATGAAAGTCAGATTAATAAAAGAATGAACAAAGTATTAGCAAACAGATTACATGCTTTGGCACGTTACACTTAGCTTCTCAAATTGTTTTCTTTAGACATACTTATGACATCTCTGAGTCAGATTCATAATAGGTTCTAAGTTAACACCAATTTTAAAATTAAAACATAACCTCATTTTTAGAAAATGGAAGGAATGAGAAGATTGCATACTGAGACAGAATACTATGGCATACAGAAGTTAAAGAACTAATATATAGACATCATTTAGTTACTAGATTTGTTGAAAAAATCCAAGGTTATTACAACAGAAATCTATAAAACCATAAAGGACATCAATAAGGGGAACATGGATCTAATCCCAACATTTAGAAATATTATGAAACTAGAGACCCAATGCATGAAGATTCATGCAAGAATAGGCCTTCCTTCCCCTAGCTGACAGCACTGGCTTCCCTCTGGCACCCAGGACCCAGGCCTTCACTCTGGCTGCTGCCTTCTGCCTTCACTCTGGCCAGAGCCACCTTCTGCCTACACTCCAGCCCTGCCACCCTGCTGTAGCTCCCTTCACCTCTCACCAACCCCTTTCATAGTAGGCATTCCACCCCACCCCAGCCGCTCCACCCCTGTGTGCTCTTCCCAGAGTCCCCGGAGCAGCCAGAGTTAGGTGGAACACCTGGGTCATTGCCATGGCAATGATGCAAGCATGCCAGCCAGGCCATAGGCATCTTTGTCACATCAATTTGCATATTTCCTCCTTATTGGCTGTAGGCACTGCTGCCTTTTGTTGTGGATTGATGGTCAATTTGCATATTCTATATTAGATAGTATATTTACAGAATTACTTATTTCAAAAGGGTGTATAAACATAATTTAACAATTCAAAACTACAATTGTTTAGAAAAGAAGTTATCATGGGTATCATCTTGAAAAGTGACATCAGGGAACAATCTTAGCTTTTTATTGTCTACTAGAAGCTCTGGTGCACAAATTCATGAACCAGTGGGGTCCCTCGGCCTGGCCAGTAGGATCGGGCTGAAACCAGCTCTCTATCATCCCCCAAGGGGTCCTGGATTGTGAGAGAGCACAGGCTAGGCTGACGGACATCACAGGTGCATGATTGGGGCCAAGGAGGGACAGGGGAGGTTGGCCAGCCAGGCAGGGACCACGGGAGGGCTCCAGGGTATGTCCGGCCCATCTTGCTCAGTCCTGATCAGCCTGACTCAAGCAGCAAGCTAACCTATGGATCAGAGCATCTGCCCCCTAGTAGTCAGTCCACGTCATAGCAAACAGTTGAGCAGCCTTAGCATATCATTAGCATATTATGCTTTGATTGGTTGAACAGATGACTGAGGAACAGAGATTTAGCATATTAGGCTTTTATTATGTAGGATACCTTAACTGCTAGTTGATGGAAGAACCTTAGGCTGGGTGGGTCACAGTCATGATCAACAATTTCTCACCTTCTAAACCTTCTAACCAATTATCCTGTACACAATATTGAGAGATATTCTCTCTCTCTCTTATGCATGTGTACACACGGACACATATGACTCTTAAAGCATCAAACCAAGTTTAAGTAACTTTATATAAGCTTAAGCAGCCAAGAGTAAATACCACCTCAATTTCCCACTAATATTAAAGACAATAGTTATTTTTTCTTAATCTTCACCTGAGGATATGTAGTTATTGATTTTAGAGAGAGAAAGGAAGAGAGAGAGATGTAAGACAGAAAAACATTGATCAGTCACCTCCTGCATGCAACCTACTTATGTGCCCTGACTGGGAATTGAACCCGAAACTTTTTGGTATATGAGAGAATGCTCCAAACACTGATCCACCCTGCCAGAGCAATGTTTTCTTTTCATGTTTTCTACCTGTGCATTTTGTCTACATTTTTGTTTTCACTTCATGCCAGAAATGACAGTCATCCAAAAGTTTTTTTAAGTGTTAATATTCTGAGAAACAAACTAGATTATAGAAGTTTATGCCCAAGATTATGCTCTATTTAGAAAATAGTTTTCTTGAAAAAGAAAAGAGTTTAGGATTTTGGGGGTAGGTGTAATCTTTTTATTGGATTTATCAGGGTGACATTGGTTAATAAAACCATACAAAATTCAAGGGTACAACTGTATAACACATCATCTGCATACTGCACTTAGTATCCAAAGTCAAGTCTCTTTCCATCACCATTTATTTCCCCCTTTGCCTTCTTCCACCTTCCCCCAATCTCCTTTCTATCTGGTAATCTTGTCTGTATCTGTATGTGTGTTTGGTGGTGGGCTTTGTGGGTTTTTTTGTTTTTTGTTTGTTTTTCTCAATCGCTCCACCTCTTTCACCAAGCCACCCAACCATTTTCCCCTTTGACAGCTGTCAATCTGTTTTCTGTATCAATGAGTCTGTTTCTATTTTGTTATTTATTTTTTTCATTAGATTCCACATATAATTGAGATCATATGGTACTTGTCTTTTCTCTGAATGGCTTATTTCACTTAGCATAATATTCTCCAGGCCCATCCATGCTGTTGCAAACAGTAATATTTCCTTCTTTTTATGGCCAAGTGGTATTCCATTTTAATACAAACCAAAGATAACAGTTCAGAATTCAATTTTAAAATGTGCCTAGTGCTGATGATGAGCCATTGAAGATTTTAGACAAAAAATTTGCCTATAAGAACAACCTTGCCTTTTAGATTTCTAGGATTCACACTTAAAAGGGCAAATTCTGTTTATAAAAGTCTATAGCAAAGCTGCTTTTAAGATCCACTGATCAAGGGAAAATATTTCATTTGTTCCTCCCTTTGGAAAAAAAACAAACAAACAAACAACCCTAAAGGTGCTAAGATAAAACTGTAGCAAAAATATTTACAGCAGAATAATCCCTTTTATTTGTGGTCTCATTCACAAATACATATGCATGAACAAGTAAAAGAGGTGTCTGCTTTGAGAGCCTTAGTTATGAAATTCGTTTTCCATTTATCAGACTGAATGTCAATATTTTCCTCTATTTGCTCTTTGCTGTTAGAGTTGCTCTTTCTTTGCCTCCTCCTCATCCCCCTCATAGTTTTCCTTTTCCTTTCTTTGACTCTCTCTTAATCTCTTTCTTTTATTTCAATATCAGATGGGCTGAATGAACATCATCACAAAGGTAAGCCTTGGGAAAATGCGCTGGGAAGCACCCTTGACTCATGCCTTCGTGAAAAGTTATCATGGGATCCAAGTCCACATAGAGATTTGAAAACTAACACATCCTCAAAGGATAGAGATTTTTCTTTTCTGCAAAGTCAGACTGAATGTGGAAGAAGTTGAGGACATTTCCAAGCCTCCTCGATGCTAGATTGAGGTCAGCAAAGAGTGAGGAGAAAGAATCTATGTGTCCTGATAAATTGGATTTGAGGCTGCTGAGGACAGGCCCCAGGAAGGCCCAGCTGAAGAAACTAGAATGCTCCTGGAAGTAAAGGAGGTGACTTTACTTGAAATAAAAGGGGTGACTGCCCAGAGTAGCTTGGTCCAGGCAGGGTGAGGGAGCACCTTCGGGGGAAGCAAGAGCACTCAGAAAGAAGAGGAAGGAAGGGCCAGTCTGTGCCAGTCTTTGCCAAGATAATGAGGGGGTCATGTCTAGACTCACACCTTTATTTTTTTAATGAGCAACAGTGAAGGATTCCAGCATTCTGAGAATGAATGAATTATCTGAATGCATCATCTTGCTGTCTTGTAATATTAAGGCATTAACACATACATTTGCAATTAAGCTCATCTTTGTTTATCTTTTCTTTTTGCATTGATTTCTTGCTGCTTAGTTTTGTCAGAAAAAGATCTTAATGTGCAAGAAGAGGATATAACCTTCCAAATATCCTGCAGTGATATCAACAGCTTCTATGCCTAAGTGGAGATTTGAGCAGCCCCAAGGTAAATAACAGCAAAGCCCACAATTTCGTAGGACTTGGCAATTTTCGAAGTTCTTTTGTACTCGAGCTGTCCAGTGGCATGCATGATCTGGAATTAAGTTGCTTAAAATAAAGCATTTGTGAATGTGGCTGTAAAGAGAGGCCATCACTGACAAGACAAAAGCATTTCAAAATTAACCAAAGGCATGACATTGATACATGAAATCCATGGTCTCTTATTCCTCATCCAAATGCAAATCACTAGAGTGGATCACTGAATACTCTGCAGCCCTATTACAAAAATGCAAATACCTTGACTACACTGCAACTTCTACAAATATATATTTTAATGAGAGATTCTGACTAATCTGATCAAAACAATGCCAAAAAGGAACAGTAATCCTCTCTGGAAAAATTTGTCTTTCCTATTTAAATGAGAAAATGAACCATGGAAGCCATATGTAAGGAAAAGTATAGCTTGAAACTTGGATTTTGAATTATATTTTATTTTACTGTGGCAGCTTCAGAAGTTCCATCATAAACATTTGTGGTTAACATAAAAATAAACTGGTTCCAATACTATTACCCATTCTTGGTGTTTTCCCTTGCTATATTTCACTTTACATGCTTTGTATAATTCTAAAATGTTGCAAAAATAATTTTAATATAAAATCGTTGCTGAATATTCACTATTCAAAAGTGGAAAAAAATTAATCTGTAGTTTAAAATATGTTTTTTTAATTATATATTATCTGTGGCTGCTTTCTTTTTACAAGGCAGATCTGAGCACTCATAATACTATCTCAAAGCCTAAAATATCTGTCCCTTTACAGAAAAAGTTGCTGACTCCTGGTATGTAATAAATCAATGAAAAAATCTTAGTGTTTTTAAAACTTAGAGTTTGTATGTGTATGTTTGTGTGTGTGTGTGTGTGTGTGTGTGTGTGTGTGTGTGTAGGTGTCTGTCTGAAATTCACATAGACCCGCAAATCTCAGCAAAATGTAGAAGCATTGTGTCACCTTATAACAATTCTGGGTGGATGTAACTCTTCTGCTATTTCTTTATGAGAACATCCTCTCTTTCAATGCTCATTTAAAAACTATAACCTTATAATTAGATAACACCAATCTCTCTCTCTCTCTCTCTCTCTCTCTCTCTCTCTCTCTCCTCTCTCTCTCTCTCTCTCTCTCTCTCTCTCTCTCTCTCTCTCTCTCACACACACACACACACACACACACACAATTTCACATTTTTCCCATGGGCCCCATCCATTGAGTGTATCTATTGATTTAACACCCACTGAATACCAGGCATTTTGCTGGGCCTAGAGAATCTAAACAGAGTAAGACCCAATCCTGCCCTTACTAGGATGACAGTGGACTGTAGAGACATATAACAATTTATTATGGTCTCATGTGATAAGTACTATTCAGAGGACTATCAATAAAATATGAACATAATTTGGTAGCAAAGTGAGCAGATGAAGTTAGGGAAGACTTCACAGAGGAAGGGACATTTGGCTCGGGATCTGAAGTCTGAGTAAGAGTTGTTTTCAGGGAGAAGAGAAGAGCAGGTATGTTATGCAGCAGGAACTGTATATTTTAGTGAAGTAAAACAAACATGAAAGGTCTAGGGAGGGCCCTGCACCCTGCTGGACAGGGTCCAAGAGGAGGGGAGGGGGCATAAAAGAATGAGCTGGTAAGTGGGTTGGGGTCAGACCCATGCCTTGCTAAGGAGTCCAGACTTTATCTTTAAAGGTGGGGGCTATCGATGTTTCTTAAGCAGAGAAGTAACATGCTCAGATTTCTGTTTTAAGATTTTTAAAAAAACATTGGAGGGGAGATGGATGGAGGATGAAGAGGGGGACAGACTGAAAGCAACAACTTCTCAGATTTATTAGTGTGTATCCACCCACAAGCCCTCCCCAGGCACGTCAAGTGCACAGGGTCTCCTTAAATGGAAGGATATCCTAGTGCCTGCGTGAGCTGAAGAAAAAGTTCATGCAATCTTTTTGTTGGAAAATTCAGAATAGTCATAGCATGCCAATTTTACTCCACAAGAAGCAAAAAAAAAAAAAAAATCCTTCCTCTTTCTATTGTTGCTTGTGTGTCTGAAAATCCCCAGTATCCAGAGCAGAGCCCTGAAAATGGCAAGGAAAGTATACAGAAATGCTATAGTCTCCAGCTTTTTTTTTTTTTTTTTTGAGGCGGAGAAAGAATGAAGACTCTGTTTCCAAGCCCAGAAACATTGATTATTACAAAATCCCAATTGCAGCCCAGACATCTCCAACTTGTGGAATGTTCGCTCCACACTCTCCTTTCAGAAATTCCTCCTCATTACAGAATTCTTACAAAAGTGAAATAATTCCAGCTACTGTTTTTCCCATAAAAGGGACCACTGTGCTTCTGCTCCTTTCCCCAGCATGTTTCTGTAGGTGGTCATTTCAACAATAAAGGAAGTTCAAGGGTTCAAACAGATTTCCACTGTTACAACCCAAAAATTTGAGGTTTTTTCAAGGAAGTCCCCCCTACTGAGCAATTATGCTTGAATTCAAGGCTGCCTGTTTCTTACCAAAGCTGTGGGAAGAGGAGGGCAGAGGGGAGAAGAGTAAGGAACTGGGGGGGAGGGAAGAGGAGAAGATAAGAGACTAAAGAAATCAGAGCACTCAATCAGAAGTAAATGGTTGCAAGCAGTCATCTGATACCATGGAGACTGGGGAAGGGGGAGGAAAGAGGAGTCTGGGGGATTGTTTCATTTCCCACTCTTACTCTTGGTGAGTTTTACTATGATGAATTGATACACTAAAAAAAACAAAAAACACAAAGACCCATAGAGGCCATATGGGGACTAGAACATATTCAGAAGGTGCTGGAAGAAACCAGGTAGAGCTGCAGTGTCCAGAGGGAATTTGTGCTTGTTCATAGTATAGTCTTGTGATCACCACATGCTAAGCACACCACAGCCAGGTCTCCACCCATATGTGACGTCTTATGACTGTATTGCCAAGGGCAACAGAGAGCTTCCGCTTTATTGTTTTCTCTTCTACCTTTCTGCCCCCCATTCCTGGAAGGCCTAGGGTGAAGGTGACTCCAAAGAATCATGGGGACAGTAAGGACCTTTCTGCTCCACTGTGAATCTCTCATCTCTCTCTCTCTCTCTCTCTCTCTCTCTCTCTCTCTCTCTCTCTCTGTGTGTGTGTGTGTGTGTGTGTGTGTGTGTGTGTGTGTGTGTGTCTGTCTGTCTATTTCTCTGTGTTGCCCATCCAAACTTGGAATTCATTATCTTCACCACTTTCACAGACTCTGTGAACAAAAACTTCCAAGGCTAGAAAAGTCCTCATTTAACTTTTCCCTTCTGCCAAAATTGCTGAGGCACCAGACACCCAGTTACCCGCCACCCAGGTCCCAGTGGAGACCTTTCAGGAAAGCTACTAGGGGCTGTTTCCTCACCACTGCTAATGGGCACACTTTGAGTAACCTCTTAGAGAAAACAGGCCCAGCCAATAAGTGGCTCTCTTTTAAATGTATTACCCAATTATTATACCAAGGTGGGGGGGGGTGATGAAATAAAAACCTTGAAAACCCACATATTTTTTAAGATCAAATTGTACATGAAAGCACACCACTGACAATGATTAGAATGACTAAAATATCACACTAACACTCATGAGCACACATGCTGATGGGATTTCTGAATGCACAACTGAACTTCCATCCACATGAATTCATTTCTGTCCTTCCCCGCCTCAGCTGATTTTTACATATTTGTTTGCTGCTGCCTTGGACTAAAGATTTGCTCATTTTACAAAGAAGCAGACTAAGGGTAAGAGAATGTGGGTGATTTTGCAGAGACGCTGCAACCAATTGAACAGAAGGAAGTGGGGGGAGGGGAATTTCATCTGATCATTGTCTGCGTCAGTCCCCCCTAAAATACCTGGTGGATGAAAAGGCCTGAATAAGCAGCTCAGGCCCCAAATGGTGCTGATATTTTATAAAAGGATGGATCAGTGATGTTCAGTGTGCTATTCCATGCCTGTGATGTAGATGTGGGGTACATCAAAAGGAAGTGAGTAGGTTGATTTTTAAAAACTAAGAGATCCCTGGCCAGTGTGGCTTAGTTGGTTGAGCATTGTCGCCATTTTGATTACTGGTCAAGGCACATGCACAGATTACAGGCTTGGTCCCATAAGGAGACAACTGATCCTATTTCTCTTTCTCTCTCCCTTCCTCTCTCTCTAAAATCAATAAAAGCATTTTTTTTAAAATTAACAGAATGTTTCCTCAGGTGAAGAAGTATCTAACTGGCCCAGCTGGTGTTGCTCAGTGGTTGTGCATCAACCTATGATCCAGGGGATCACAGTTCAATTCCCAGTCAGGGCACATGCCCAGGGTTTGGAGCTCCATCTCCTGTAGAAGGTTTATGAGGCATCCAATCAATGATCTTTCTCATCATTTATATTTCCATCTTTCTCTTCCTCTCTGAAATCAATAAAACATATTTTTAAAAAGAAGTTTCTACCTATATTTATTTGTTTGGATTTTTCTAAAATATGTAAACCCTTCCCATGATGGAGTTATTCTGTTTCTGTATGGCTTTTGAAAAAGATTTTGTTTTTTAAAAGTTTGGGTATGCTTTGTGCTCTTTGAAAGCTAAGATGGCGTCTGTTACGGTTGACGGTAGGAAGAGGGGGCAGAATGCCTCTCCTTGTAGGCAGGCAATCTCCAGAAGTCTTTTGGAAAATAAAATGTCATTGCCTGGAAATAAAATGTAAACCATATCTGCATTTTTTCATTTGAATTTCTAAATGTATATGCCATAATGTAATTTAGCTAAATGAAAACTATCATTTTAACTTAAACTCTTCCTATTTAGAAAAGATCAGTTATTTCTTTGGTGGAAAAAAGAGGTATGTTTTGCTCAAGAGTTAGGAAGTCTCACAGCCCGAATCTCTATAAGAAAATGTTTCTCAAATACTGCATGCTGTGCCCACAGGTATTCAAAGCAGAAGAGTCATTTTTCCCCGTCCTTATCAGCTTTTTTTGGTCTGACTCGAAACTATCATTTCAACTTTTCCAGTGTAAAAGGATTAAGGAAGAGTGATAGTTCCCCTGAGGACAAACAGGTGAGCAGATAGTAAAAGGCAGATTTATTGTCCCAATGAATTCGCTTCTCAAAACAAACAGCTTTATCATTTGGAAAAGCATTGCTCTCTCCCATTTCTGGGTAAATGACTACGGTGTTTTTTTGTTTTGTTTTGTTTTGTTTTGTTTCTGGAAAGAAAAGAAAAACTATTTTGAATAGAGTCTGAAAAGAATGATCCATCTGACAGACCTGTGGTTTCATTTCAATTAATGTTTAGTTTAAAACTACATAAAGACATCAATAGAGAATGACTCATAACAAATGCAACTTGCATAGCCCACATTTTCTTAAAAAGTTTCTGTGAGTATCATCATCTTCACTCAAGAGTAGTAATTAAGTGGCCCATATGATCATGATGTAATGAACCTGAGAGGAGTATGGGGGTTCAGGATGAGCCACCCTAGATGTGCCTCGGTAATATGCAGATTATTTTGAGCTAAAGGCAATTTTAGCTTCAAGCTCAAGAGAAACTTCTGACTCTCCCTGTAACTACCTAGAAGAATTTAAATTAGGGGCCTTGCCCATAATAAGAGATTATCAGTGATAATCTCTTTTTGACCCACCTAAATGGCAGGGTAAACTTTTACCTACTAAATATCTACTCTCCTTATCCTACAGTGACCCTATGAAGTCCCCAAGGTGCATTATCTCATCCCTAGCTCAGGATGCCTTATATACCCATGTTCCCTTTCTATCTATGAACCTCTCCTACATGTGGGACCTCTGACTCACATATATGTAGGGTTCCCACACAAATGTATGTATTAAATTTGGTTATTTTTCTCTTGCTAATCTGTCTCATGTCCATTTTATTATTAGACCAGCCAAAAGAGCCTTGAGGGTAGAGAACAGTTTAAACTTTAAGTGGATAAGGTAGCCACAATCCCAGAGAGAAGCAGAATGTTTATTTAGAAAATTGAGCATATTTATTCATTATAAGACAAAATTACATATGCAGAAATTCTTCTAGCCTGATCTTAAAAACACATATTAACAGCTCAACTAATGCTGACACACACATTTGTGACAGGTAGTCACATATTCAACGAGGTGTCATATATAAATTGTTTTTCAATTTAATTGAGCTATAGATTAAAGGTTTCATAGTTAAGATCAGGGGTTGAAAACTTTAGCCCACAAGCCAACCTGGCCCATCATCTGTTTCTATAAATAAAGTTTTATGGGAATATAGCCATGCTCATCATTTACTTACTGTCTATGGCTGTTTTCACATGACAGTAACAAAGTTAAGTAATTGCAAAAGAGATTATATGGCCTAAAAAGTTTAAAATATTTACTATTTGAATCATTATAGAAAAAGTTTGCCAATCCCTGATGAAGACAATGAATACCTTCTAATTTACACATTAGTCAGACTGCACACATTGTTCAGTTTTAATTCAACAAGCTCTAGACTTTCCTTCCAAATTATTGAAAAGTGTTATTAAATATCATAACACACTAATAATTCAGATTAAAGGAACTTTTGAGACTTAACATAAGTACTACCTTTGTTTTAAACCTTAATTTCTTTCAAAATATTGTTGAGTTGTGTCCTTAATATGATATTATATATATTATTTTGACACATAATATATATTATAAATATATAATTTAAGTTTATAAATATCATTGAAGTGGAGCTACATAAATGTTACTCATCCATGTTTCAAGAGCTTCATACATGTACAGGAATTTACTCACTTTAATGTAAACAAAGTACACATAACTCCATAACTACATTTACTACCACTCATTATCATTTCATTCTATTTCATTCAAAAACTCAAGGAGATATATAACAATCAGGTGCAAAGAAATAGCCATCTGAAATCCCATGTTACCAAAAGTATGAAGCTACGTGTGACTCTAATTCCATTGGGAAATACATTTCCCACATACACCTTTCCTGAGCATAACAACCACTTACCCATTACAAAATGAGATTATCCTATTTGGGAAAGAAAAAAAAAAAACGCACACACAAAAGCTGTTCTTATTTCTCATGTGCTGTACTCAAAAGTACATTTGGGGTGACTATAACTATAGGTAGGTAGCCCTAACAGGTTTGGCTCAGTGGATAGAGCATCTTCTTGTGGACTGAAGGGTTCCAGGTTGGATTCTGGTCAAGGACACGTACCTTGGTTGCAGGCACATCCCCAGTAGGGGGTGTGCAGGAGGCAGCTGGTGGATGTTTCTCTCACTTTGATGTTTCTAACTCTCTATCCCTCTCCCTTCCTCTCTGTAAAAAAATCAATAAAATATATTTTTTAAAATATATATAGGTAGGTAGTCATGGAAAGGAAAATATTACAGAAGAAGGTTATTCTATACTATCTAAATATATTTCAAGGAATCTTTTATTTTCCATCTATTCCTAAGTTTACTAATTCTGATTTCATCTCTTACATGGAACCTACAATTATCCCTAGGTGATATTTAATTATCTTCTTCTTAAAGATCTAAATGTAAGGCTTTTACTGTTTGAGGCTAAGGATTGAGCATAATACATATCACTACTGTCATCCTCTGCCAAACCCATGCCCTGAAGATGAGAACGACAGTGATGACGTATAGTAGGGTAGCAAAGATTGAGTTATTCTGTATGTAGATGCAAACTGTCACATTCATGATTTGGATCAAGGGTACATGACCTCATTCCAGAGCTAGTCAACCTAGAGCAAATGTAATGTATTGGAACCAGGAGGCCTCATTATAATCTGGCATTCAACACAAGCCCATTTCTCTTACCAAACTCCCCTTACAAAGAAAAATGATAGGCACATAAGAAATCCATATTACTAATCTTCATTTTATCAACAAGATTTCTAAAGTAGTAGAAATAAAATATATTGCCCAGGGTTTCCAAACCCATTATGGAACATACTTGGCATATTAAAACAATTAAAACAAATAAGGGAAAATCATTCACTTGAAATCTCATTGGAAACATTGGCTTTGAGTAACACTTTTATGACACTTCACTAAAATCACCATCTCCTGGGAAAAGCTTAATTTAGGATTAAAAATTAACCTTAATGTTTTGAAAGCCATATGTAACTGTCATTTCTCTTTAAAGGTGGAAGTATCCCACCCACACCACACTGCTTTCTAAGGATCACACAAAAACAATATAGCATGCTCCATTCTTCCAAGTGATTCATGATGGGCTCTTTTAAGGAAAATTGAAATACATAACCCAAGAGGCAGAAGTTTCCTTTGACTAAGTAGGTGGCATTTTTGCCTTTTGATGAAAAGGTAAAAATTTAGGAGCAAGGAAGAGATGTGAGGTGGTGTATAAAACGGGGGAAATTTAAACTAATAGCATCTGTTCATGGGCTTATTTGAGATTTTTTTCAAAGAAAGTTCCACTCTAAGTCATTTAAACAAAGGCAGCCACTCAAAAATTAATGGAAGTGAAGGCCTGTGCATTGGAAAGGCCATGGAAGGGGAAGGAAGAATGTCCGGAGGAACAAGGATTTCCTTACTCACTGGTGTTCAAAGATCTGTTTTTTTTAAAAAAGAAGAAGAAGAAGCAGAGAGTTGCTGTCAGAAAGGTCAATCTAGTTCCATGCTGTTGCTGAAAGCCTGTACGACCTTTATCTGAGCAGATAATGAACTAGTTATTATCTCAACGGAAGGTCCTGACTCTTTCTATGTTCCCCATCATCAACTCACCATGTTTAATTCAATCTGTGTTTATGTAGCTCAAATGTAATCCCACCAGATTCAGCCAGCCCCTTTCCAGCCGGCGATACTGTTGCTAACATCAGGCTGGTATCACTTTCAGGAAGGATGGGGAGAAAGCTTTATCATTACAAGGAGACCACCCTCAGACAGAGCCATTTTTTAAAAATGTTTTGGCATGTTTGGGGGTTTTCATTTCTCAGTGGATCTGAGATAAGCCACCTGGAGAGCTTTTAATTGTTTCTTTGAGGCTATTGTTATTTATACTGTATGGACACTTGAAAGGCAACTCTCATGATCTCAATGGAAAATGGTTTCATTCTCTCAATCTCATTCTAGGCACAGAAATACTGACCTCAGCAAGAAATCCTAGATGCTAGAACTGTTTTTACAAACACGGCCTTTTTAAAGACAGCATTAAAGTAAATAAAAATTCTCATTTGTGCCACAAATTTTGCTCAAGTTCCACACACGTTTACCTAAGCCTCGTTATTATCCCATTATAGTAATAATCGGTGCTGTTGGCCAAATACTTTAGCTTTGCTTCTTCTTAATAAGATTGCTTCATCAACCTCTTTGAGGTTGGGTATGGCCGTGGGATTTACTTTAGCCAATGAAGGAAGAGCACAAAGTAATGTGTGGCACTTCTACACGAAAACTTCAGGAGCTGGTATGCAATTTATTACATTCCCCTTTGTGATGCTTGTGTCAAAAGGAAGACTCCATCAGCCTTGATCTCAAAACAATTAAAACTAGCAGAGAGACGCTGTCAACATGCCTGCAGCAGGTAGTGTAAGGGAAAAAAAATAAACATTTGTTATCTTCAGCCCCTGGGATTTCTAGGATCTTTATCAGCCCAGCATAACCCAGTTTACCCTGCCTTTCCTATTCCACCTCCTTTTGCTACAGCTGCCCTGTCTCTAAACCATGAATAACTTTCTGCAATCCATATGCTCAGGAGAGTGCCTATGGATTTAAAAAAATCATAATGGAAGAAAAAAAAACAAGGGCATTATAAAATTAGGTATAGAGCTGGTGACACAAAGGCAAGTAAACACACAGACCCGGACTCCAAAGAACTCACAATCTAATGAAAAATGTATTGGGTAAGCATATTACTTCAATACCACAGACATTTGCTGAGCACCTATCATGTGCTATTAAACACCATACTGGGAGTAGAACCAAGGCAGTACATAGTCATTATTATTTCACCATTCTTCATGGAAGTTCATGTACTGATCAATTGTGAGCAGAATCAATAAGCATGACAGTGGGTTGGGGGGACATGCCTTCAGCACATGGAATTGCAACTGTCTTCACAATGTTGCCATCTTCTTCTTGAGTTGGGCTCAGTCTCACTGACTTACCTGAAAGATCTCAAGAGGCATCTGACCAGTATGGTGTCTCAATACACAGTAGATACAAAAGATGACTCAAAATGGCAGTAGGGAGAGGTAGAAGAGGATGAAGAGGGGATAAATGGTGATGGAAGGAAACTTGTCTTTGGGTGGTGAACACACAATACAGTGTAGAGATGATAGATTTTAAAGTTGTACACCTGAAATCTATATAATTTTAATAACAAATGTCACCCCAATAAACTCAATAATTGTTTAAAAAGATAAAACAGTAACAGCCCTATCCTCAGCTCTACCAGGCAAGGGCTTGGCTCACAGAAAAGGTTATATGATAACTTGTGTTAATGTAAAATTCAAAGCAATTGGTCATTGTACAGAACAGTATCTGAATTAAATACACCATTAGGCAGTCATGAATAGTAGCAGAAGCAGGTTCGAACTCTCACCTAAACACTGGCAAATAATCCCCACAAAAAGCAACATCAGTACTCCTCAGAGAGACTTGCTTTTCAGAGCCTTTCCTAAAATCCTATGGACCAAGCACCATTCTTCATACCAGCCTCATTCAAGGGACCTTAGAACAAATCATAAAAGATCTGTAACTTCTCTCTTGGATAATCTTGGGTTATCTTCTCTAAAGGAGGATGCACAGATACCATCCAAATTGCTTGGGCTTTTTACTACTATTAGGAAAAATGAGAAATTAGAGAAGGGCTTCAAAATATAGTTTATAGGGATGTAAGGGGAAAGCAAAAGAAGAAAACAGAAAATAGTATTAATAAACACTCTGATGACAGAAGAGGAAACACTACAATCTCCCCCTGACTCTGGATTTAGTACATTAATCTTTTAATACGGAAAGGGATTTGCTGAGACAGATACAAACATAGATACTATTTGATGTCGGTCATGCTCTGCTTCTGAGAAAACAATGCATGGGAAATGATGCCAGAAGATGTGGGTTTCCCAGGTCTACCTGAGCCAGTGGGAGGAAGGAAGGTTTAGGAACTGACATTAACCATTCTTTCCTCTATAAGGATATTTTGTGCCATTGGGATTTTGATGCGAGAAGTTTGCTTTAGATTCTATGGGGTAAGGAACTCAAGCTGACCCTCTCTGCCCCATCCTACATCCTCCCACATCACAGCCAACCTTTAGCATTACCCGCCTCCTCTGCACTGGCAAAACCCATAAACCAGACTATGATAGACTAGGGGAAACTATAGCCTTTGCCTTTAATTAGGGAGATGGCAAGGTAATGTCGGCTTTCTGTCTGAGTGAGGTCAGGGGAGAGTGTTAAGGATTCCTGGGAATGCAACACAAGAGATCAGCAGTAAGCATGCGTATGGACACTGACTGAAACATCCCTGAGCTTTTCTGTTTTGTTTTTTGTTTTAATTTTAAAGAGTCCCATGGCACAAGCTGACCTAGACCCTGTTGTAATGAACTGGGATGTGAGGTACCGCAACTTGTAAAATATTTTAGTTGTCTTTGGCTTTCTCCACCAACATTTGCAGAGAGGACACAGATCCACAGTGCACAGAGATTTAAATATAGAGGAGCATTTTGTGGTAGCTTCTTACAGACCCGCTTGTTTAGACAGGAAAATAAATGGCCAGTGTTGAGAGGTAAGGTCAGTCATCAGACATATTTTCCAGTCCCACTAATTGCAAGCTAAGAGGGAATCTTCTGGAAAATAGTTTGCAGATTCAAGCAATGAGGCTTGGGTGGAAATAGCAAGTGTGGAAGAGCAGCCACATGATCTTGGGAAAGTCATCTGATCTACTTTGAGCCTCGGTTTGCTCATCTGTAAAGCAGACATAATAACCCTTGGCTTTCTTACCTCACCATGTTGTTATGAGGATGAAATGAGATAAGGTGTGGGAAAGTACTTTGGAAAATTCTAGAGCCACCCACAGGCAAGGAGTTATTATATCCCCACCCACCCAGAAGTTGAGTCTTTAAAGGCTAATTTTCAAACTAAACTCTTGGTCATTGGTAGCTATCACCAGTGGTTTTCTTGCTTCTTCCTGTCGATTTGGGCAGTGAGATTTTGTCAGCTATAGGGGGCTGGGTTGAGGGAAGAATCTGGATAGACACATGTCAAAGGGAGCATGGCCCCAGGTATGCTGTGATGGTGGAATAGAGAATGGACATTTCACAAGTGCTACACACACCTGGTCCCTCCTGGGCAGAAAGAAGAATGATAGGTGCATGCACATACATGCCACTTTCTCCTTCCATAGACCTAGGAGCAATGTGTAAAAAAAGCTGACACCATTACATTCCACAATCCTCACTCCTCATCTCTGGTACCTCCTTCTTTGTCCCCTCTGAGAAAATATATTTTAGAATCAATTCAAAACATATCTTGCCCTACCTAGCCAGTTTGGCTCAGTGGATAGAGTGTCGCTCTGCAGACTAAAGGGCCCCGGTTCTGATTCCGGTCAAGGGCACATACCTTGATTACAGACTCAATGCCTGGCCCTGGTTGGGGAATGCACAGGCAATCAATTGATGTGTTTCTCTCACATTCATGTTTCACTCTGTCTCTTCCCCTCCCTTCCACTTTCTAAAAATCAAGGTAAAAATATCCACAGGTGAGGATTAGATAGATAGATAGATAGATAGATAGATAGATAGATAGATATAGATAGATGATAGATAGATAGATAGATAGATAGATAGATAGATAGATAGATAGATAGATAGATAGATAGATTCAGGTGACCAGACGTCCCGCTTTTGGTGGGACAGTCCTGATTTTTAACAATTTGTTCCGAGGCATTTTTTAAAAAGTCCTGATCGCCGCAGGACGCTGAACAAATTGTTAAAAATCGGGACTGTCCCGCCAAAAGCAGGACGTCTGGTCACCTTAATATACATATATATTTTTTCAGCATCATCTGCAATTATACGTGGTCATATGACTAAGTTTTGGCCAATGGACTATAGGTGGAAATTAAATACACAACTTCAAGATATAGCCCACAAAAAACCTTCCTATATGATCTCCATTCTCTCTTCTCCCACTTGCCTGTCAGATGCAGACTTGGAAAGAGAGGTACAGAATGAAAGGAGCATAGATTTCATCTACCAGATATCCACATGGAACTGTCATGTGAACAAAAAATAAAACTTCTATTGTTTTCATCTACTTAAATGTTTGGAGTTCCCTGTTACAGAAATTAATATTTCTGACTAATACAACTCAAGTACATTGTCTCTAATCCTATAAAGTTTTCAGTTTAGTGTAAGAGCTTAAAAACAGACAGGTAATTACAACAGATTGAGATAACTGCTATGGAGAGGGAGACATGGAGTGCAGTGGCAACTACTCAACGAGGCAAATGGGGTTATTCAGGAAGCCTATAAGAGGAAAGGGGTATCAAGGTCAAGACCACAGGAAGCTGTAGGAGCTAGGGAGCATGGCATATAAGAGGAACCAGAAGATCTTAGAACTGGGGCAAGAGCAATGGGTCTAGAAAGGCAGAAGGAAAGATACAGCTGGAGAGAGGTTGGGACCAGAGATGAGGCTAGAGAGAGATTCTATGCTATAGAGATGCTATGAGAAGAGTAATAAGAAGCCATGGAAGAATGTGAACTAGGGGGTGATGTGATTGGACTTGTGCCTTGCAAGATTCACTATGCAGAAGTGCAGAGAATAGATTAGGGAAAAACAAGACAGGCTAACATGATGAGCAATTTGAAACCTCCTCCATGCACCAGAGCCTTGGACATTGACACCAACTCAGATCCTACCCGCCATTACTCAAAACCTTGGCCACTGCAATTTGGACTATTGGCCATCTTCTCTTAGGGCCTGACTGAAACAGAATCACTTCTCCATTACCCTGGTGCTTCCTTCTTCTTGCCAGCCTATCCTCAAGGTCCCAGTAGGCCTTTCATCAAAGCCCACATGGGCTTATGCCACAAAGGAAGAGGCCGTACTATTCTATCTTACACTTTTCTTAAACAATGCTTATAAAACATCCAGCATTATACCCAGAGACAAGTGCCTCTGAAAACCAAGAGAGGCCAATGAGGTGATTTTCACTATAGCATTAGCAGTTAGACACAGTCTGTCAGAAGACAGATAGCAGCTGTCTATAAGGGCAGGTACACTACCTACACAGAAATGTCAAGGCAGCCCTGAAACCTTAAGAAAAAAAAGAAACTTGGAAAGAGCTTCAAAATGAGGGTCCACTCAGGTGAGCTGGCTCCCAAACAGAATTCAGGCCCCTCCACCACAAAGGAACAGATGTGGCCGGGAGTGAATAACCCTCACAGAGAGGGAGCCAAGAAGAAAAAGATCAAGAAGGGCCTGAGGCAGATTTCTATTCAAAGCACAACCTTAACAGGGGACATATTCTTATTTTGATTCATCCCATGTCCAATTGAAAAAAAAACACACACTAGTTTATTTCTCACATTCATTCCTATCTTGCTCTCCATTTGATGGCAATGTGGACAGCATTGGCTGCATTTGTCATTCGATAAGGGAGCTGCTAAAGTGTTCTTGGTTTCCCTCCCCAGGCATCACTAATGCAGACTGGGCTACATCATCTACACAAATGTGCCCATTACAGTACTTTCTACCTGGAAATGTTTCACCCAGAACAGTGAGAGAAAATGACCCAGCCCTGCTCTCAGCAGTGACCACAAATACATGCCACCTCAAGCTGGGCTCTGAGCCTGCAATGTTTTTCCTTATCCTTGGTCAGCCCTTCTAGTAGATGCTGACTAACTGTTTAGCAAACCTGTTTCCCCTTTCTTCTCAGAAGCATAAGTAAAATCTCTGCATCAATGTCCCCTGCAGGTAGGTGTGTCCATGTAAGCTGTGGTCAATAGATATGAGTGGAAGTGCAGCAAGTCAATTCCAGGCCATGAAATTCTCCCATGCTCAATACTCATTCTCTTTTCCTACCCAGCAGCTGAATGGAGAGGGCACCAAATTTGTAAAAGAGGACATAGACAAAAGATCAAAGAACTTGGGGGCCTGAGTCACAATGTAAATAGTACCACTGAGGATAGTTAACTGACCCAAATCAGACAATGGTATGAGAGAAAGAAACTTTTATTGTGCTCAGCCACTGAAAGTTGTGGGCTGTTGGTTGTGGCAGCTAACCTAACAAATACAGCTCTCTCCCCCATTCTTTTGAGTAGGGATTCCAAATCATTAACATTTTTTGTCAACTCCCCTGACATCCCCTACTTTTGGAAGAGGACCTCATATTATTTTTTTAGAGATTTATTGAGATACTAGAGGCCCGATGCATGAAAATTCATACAAGGGGCTCAGCCCCCACCCACCCTAGTGGCTGCCTCAGCCCTTGCTGCCCTGGCTTCATCCAGAAGATTGTCCGGTCTAATTAGCATATTATGCTTTTATTATTATAGATAATTCACATAGAATAAAATTCATCCTTAAAATTTACAATTCAGTGGTGTTTAGCATATTCACAGAGTTGATTATCACCACTATCTAATTTTAGAACATTTCATCACTCCTGAAAGAAAACTCACACTCATTAGCAGTCACTTTCTACTCCCTCCTCCCTCCAACAGTAGGAAACCACTAACCTGCTTTATATCCTAATAAATTTGCCTGTTCTGGACATTTCATAGCATTGATATCATATAATATTCATTATTGTATAACTGGTTTCTTTCACTTACCATAATGTTTCAAGGTTTATCCATATTGCAACATATATCAATAATTTGTATTGCCTTTTATCATGGTTTTATTGCCAAACAATATTCCATTGCTTGAATATACATTTTATTTATCTATTTATAGTTGATGGACATTTGGGCTATTTTGATCTTTTGACCATTGTAATTAATAGAGCAATGAGCATTCACGTACATGTTTTTTGTTTAAATGATGTACAATATCTTGGAAAACTGCCAAAATGTTCTCCAAAACTACTGTACAATTTTACCTTCCCACCAGCAACACATATGGGTTCTAATTTCTCCACATCCTCACCAACATTTGTCATTGTCTGTCTTTTTATTTTAGCAATCCTAATGATTATGAAGTAGTATCTCATTGTGGTTTTGATTTGCATTTTCCTGATGACTGATGATAGTGAGCATCTTTTCTTGTGCTTATGCCCAACTATATGTCTATTCAAATCCTTTGCCCATTTAAAAAATTAGGTTATTTTTTTGTTGTTAAGAGTTTTTTTTTTTAATAATTCTAGATAAAGTCTGTTGTGGGTTGAATTGTGCCCTGCCCCCCCAAAAAATATGTTAATGTCTTAATCTCCAGAACCTATGAATGTGACCTTATTTGGAAATAGGTTCTTTGCTGATGGAATCAAGTGGAGCTGAAGTCATACTGGATTAGGGTAAGCCCTAACTCCAGTGCCTGGTATCCTCATAAGAAGGCCTTGTGAAGACATAGAGACACTGTGCAGTAGCTTTGGAGAACAGTTTGTCAGTTTTTCGAGATGTTATACATAAAGGAGAGTGCCATGCGAAGATGGAGACAGAATGGAATTATGTGACTATAGCTCAAGGAACACTATTACTGGCAACCACCAGAAGCCAGGAGAGAGGCAAAAATTTATTCTTCTTTAGAGACTTCAGAGGGAGTATGTCTCTGTTGACAACAATATTTTGCACTTCTATCTGCCTGAACTAAGAAAGAATACATTTCTGTTGTCTTAAGCCACACAGTTTGTGGTAGTACAGCATCTCTAGGAATCTAATACAAAGTCCCTTCTCAGCTGTATGAGTCACAGATTTCTCCCGTTTTGTGGGTTGACTTCTCAATTTCTTATGGTATCCTTTGAAGGACAAAAGTTTTTCTTTTGGATGCAGTTCTATTCATTATTTTTTGTCATGTGTGTTTTTAGTGTCATATCTAAAATCATTGCCTAATTCAAGGTCATAAAGATTCACTATGTTTTTTCCTAATAGTTTTATAGTTTTAACTCATAAATTTAAATCTATGAATCATTTTGAGTTAATTTTTGTGGGGAAAGAATTCAACTTCATTCTTTTGCATGCATATATTCAGTTGTCCAGGCACCATTTGTTTTAAAAGATAATAGTTTCTCCCATTGAATTATCTAGCATCATTATAAAAAATCAATTGACCAAAAATGAAAGGATTTATTTCTGGACTTTCAATTTTATTCCACTGATCTGTGTGTCTATTCTTATGCCACTACCACACTTTCTTGAAACTTGGGAAGTGTGAGATCTTCAACTTTGTTTTTCTTTTTCAAGATTGTTTTGTCTATTTTGTGTCCCTTGCACTTCCATAGAAATTTTAGAATCAGCTTGTCAATTTCTGTAAAAAGTCAGCTGAGAATTTAATATGGATTGAATTGAATCTGTTTATCAATTTGGGAAATATCACCATCTTAAACAATATTAAATCTTCTGATCAATGAACATGGAATATCTTTTTTTGAAATATATTTTATTGATTTTTTAACAGAGAGGAAGGGAGAGAGATAGAGAGCTAGAAACATCAATGAGAGAGAGTCATTGGCCAGCTGCCTCCTGCACACCCCCACTGGGGATATGCCCTCAACTAAGGTACATGCCCTTGACCAGAATCGAACCCGGGACCCTTCAGTTCGCAGGCCTACACTCTATCCACTGAGCCAAACCGGTTTCGATGAACATGGAACATCTTTCTCTTTATTTAGGTCTTTATTTTCTTCCAAAGGTGTTTTATATTTTTCAGTGTACAAGTCTTGCACTTTTGCAAAAGTATTTGTTATTGTAAAATAAATTCTTATCTTTATTTTCTTAATTTTTCTTGCTAGTGTGTAGACTACAATTGATTTTTGTGCATTTCTCTTATATCCCCATTAGTTCTAATAATTTTTGTGAACTCCTTAGGAATTTCTATATACAAAATCATGCCATCTGTGAATAGAGATACTTTTCTCCCTTTCCAATCTGAATGCCTTTTTATTTTCTTTATTAATTGTTCTGTATAGAATCTCCAGTATAATGTTAAATAGAAATAGCAAGAATAGACAGCCTTGTTTTGTATCTCACCTTAGGAGGAAAGCATTCAATTTTTTACTACTAAGTACAATGTCTTCTGTGAGTTTTTCCATAAATGTACTTTATCAGATTGGGGAAGTTCCCTTCTATTCCTATTTTAGGTGTTTTAGTCTTGAAAGAGTAATGAATTGTGTTAAGTGCTTTTTTTTGCATCTATTTATATGATCATTTGGCTACACCTTCTAAACACTGAAAAGAAATTCAATTTCCATCCCTCTTTATCAAATTTCACTGTAATAATCTGTTTAGCTTTTTTTTTCCCTTCCATACTATGAATTACCTGAATTTGAGGCTCATCTTAGAATATTTGTATCTTCAATATCTAGCTAACTGTATTATACATAGGAGTCACTCAATAATTCTTTGTAGAAATGACGAGAATGAATTCATCCTTCAGAGGCATGTGAAAAAATCAAGGTGACCAAGAGCTGAAGGAGTCTTTCCATGGAAAGGACCATTGATGGAAAGATTATGATTGGGAGTAAAGTAGGTATTTTTATTGGGGTACAGTACCCCTTACCTCAAGCAGTAAGTACTATCTGTCTCAAACACAAAGAATTTGAAAACTCAAGTAGGTAAGAGGCCTCATAGTATATAGAAAGAGTTGTGGCCATGGTCTTCTTGTAAAAATAGCTTTGGAATTAGATAACATATTCAAACATATATCTTTCCAGTGCTCAAGTGAAGAAGAAAATATATATTAATAACATAGTATTCTTGTGGTAGATAGCAAAAAGAGCAACAATTCTCCCCTTCCTGAATCAACACCCCTTGTAATCCTCCATTTAAGAAGTCTCTTTATCTACCTCTTAAGACAGTTGGTCTGTAATTTGCTTTGACCAGCTACAAGCCTAGGCCTCAAGGGGCTATGTAGCTATGTACACTTCTCTACTCTAGTAAAGTGCTGCTGATGATGAGAGATTCCAGACTCAGTTACCTAATTACCCAAGCCAACACCCAGCCATCCCTTAGATGTAAGGCCACTTAGACCAGCCAATTCTTAGGTGACTTGCCAGCTGATCAGAAATTCATGAGTGAGCCCAGCTGAGACCAGAGGAACCACCCCACTGGGTCTAGCCCAAATTGCTCACTCATGGAATTATGGGCTAAACAAACGGTTTTAAGCCACTGAGTTTTGGAGTTATTTGTTTCATAGCAAAAGTTAATTGTTACAGAGGTAATTTCCACATAAATTAGAAGACCAGGCCTTATTCCTGAATTGTTAACTAGCCTATTTTATAGCCTTGGACAAATCCTTTCACATTGTTGGGCCTCAATTTTTAAATCATAGAATCAAGGAATGATGGTAGGCTAGTACAGTGTTTTCCAAATATCATTAAGCAAACTAAGTCTTTCCTCATCTGATACTCTACAAGGAACCTCAATATATGAAACAGGTAAAAAGGAACATGCTCTGGTTCTTGAGGAAGCTAAACCCCATCTGTTCAATTTTCCCCTAACTCCTCCCTACCATACCCACCACTACTCCCTGAAATGGTACTCCAGCAATCTGTGGATCAAGTCTAGAAAGTATTGTGCCATTCAATTTTTCTAAGGCTTCTTTTCAGGCTAACATTCCAGGATTATAGGCAGGAAGGGGAGACTTAGTTTTTTATGAGTCAAGTCATGTTGGCCTTTCTAGCAACACTGCCCATATTATGTTGTAGTTAGTCATTTACTCATCTATCTGTACCACCAGACTCTGAGCAACTGAACTATACAGACTATTCTCCCATCTTTTGGTGCTCCTTCCCCTACCCTAGTGATTACCACATGCCCCTCAAAAAAATGCCCTTATTCAGATATTTGGTTGGATGGATGGATGGATGGATGGATAAATTGAAAACAACTGAACAAACAACCACATGAATGATAATCACCACTGAATTGATATGACATGATATAAATGGAATAAATAAAAAAAGAATTTAAAAAGAAGCACATTGAAAGCTTTCATATGTTATTCACAATGTTTAAAAGATAGAATGAATTTAGCCTTCTCCCTGAGTATAAAGCCAGGGCTCCAAATAACATTTTCAACATTGTGAGATTACTTTCAGCAAAGTCTGAGACAACCGTAACTAAATTAGTACATCTTGGAAGGCAAGCACGGTTATTTTTGCATATTCCTACTATTAATTTCTTTCAAGGGCAGGAAGCATCTCTTTTCATGGTCCTACCCTGAAAATACCAACTCTCCCCGACTCCGACCTTGGGTTGCCTTCTCCTCTTAGCAGTTGGCACATGTGCCCAATGGTTTACTTTGGTTCCATGTAAATAGAACAGTTTTTGCAGAAATCTCTGCCCTTTGTCCACCAATGGTTTTCCTAGAGAAGAGGCAGAGAAAGCTCACTTCGTATGCCACACCTCCTTTGGTTGTGTGAACATGAAAGGAGTCGTGCTCCTGGGGCCTGTCTGCAGATTTCAGCTGTGTGCTGAGAGCAGGAGCCCATGGGGAAGTACACTGGCTCAGGCCAGGGATTCTTCTTGTCCGCCTTTAAAGCTTCTGCTTCCTGCCCTAAGTTCTTAATGACTACCTTCCCTTTAAAAGCATCTTTAACTTTAAAGGAGGCTAACTTCAACAGTACTGTAAACCCAAGATAATCTTGCCAGAAAGGAGCATGATGAATTTAATATCCCTTTTTTTTAAAGGTGGGGAATGAACATGAAAAAAAAAAATGCAATCTGGGTCTTAAATAGAAATAAATCCCAGAGAACTGATGCAACTTCACTGGGGTAAACCAAAAGCATTGATGTTTGGTGATCTCTTGAGTTTAAAGAGGTAAGGTCATGTTTCACTTTCTTGTTATTTTACTATTTAAACTATGTGTCTCGATGGATATATTTTTCCTGCCATGATGTCCTTTAATGTTCCAAGAACATTCTGAATGCCTAATAACTATGGAGTAGAGCAGGGAACTTATTTTATATAATCAGTACATTCCTAAAAAGTTACAGGATATCACTTTGTTTTTAAATGGAATCCTGTAGTTTTAAAACTTTCATTAGCCTTTGTATTACATAAGTAACATGGAGATGCAAAAAGAATTCACACTTCTCAAAAAATAAAATTTGTCTGTAACCCCACCTGCCAGCGATAACCTCTGTTAACATTCTAGAGCAGAGTTTTTCAAACTGTGGCTTGTGGCACATTAGGAAATTATAAAATCGACTTAGTAGGTCATAACCAGCCCCCTTAAAATGAAACAGAATAAAAGAGAAGAGGAATTTAATTGAAGTAAATAGGGTAAAAAAGGAGAGAATAAAATAATATGATAAATAACAAAATTAAAAATAAAAACATATATCAGAATGAACCATATAGAGAAAAGTTAGTATTGTTTAAAAAAAAAAACTATTGTTGAGGAGAAACTAAGATGGTGGCATAAGGTATACACCTGTACGTGCTTCCTCTCACAACCACACCAAAAATACAACTAAAGACAAAACTACTATCTCCCAGATCCACAGGAAAGCTGGCAGAATAGAAGTTCTACAACTAGAAGGAAAGAAAGAAGCTCGCTGAGACTGTGTAGGGGGTGCAGAGGCTTGGA
This sequence comes from Vespertilio murinus, assembly GCA_963924515.1. Lineage (NCBI taxonomy): Eukaryota > Metazoa > Chordata > Mammalia > Chiroptera > Vespertilionidae > Vespertilio > Vespertilio murinus. Next base: position 6,232,021 of record OZ004710.1, on the reverse strand, counting down.
AAAGCAGAGGTACGGAGGCGCGAGAATCAGGCTTATGACTGGGTGCACTGTTTTTTTCAATTGAAAGGGAAATACAAGCTCCTGACTCTTCTGAACTCGTTTCCGGTGAGACTCTGGGAGCCCAGACTCCTATGGGGAGAAACTGGACTGTCTGGCATGGGGTCCAAAAGTGAGGGTGGCAGAGGTGTGAGCAGGAATCATTGTTTACAGTGCTGGGGTGCAGAGATGCAGAGACAGCAGAGTGGCAGCCATCCCTGTTTGACACTCTGGTGATTCCCTGAGACCCCACCCCACACAATTTACAAACCCACCCAGAGAGGAAGGGAGAGGAAAAGAGAGTTAGAAACATTGAGAAACATCGATCAGCTGCCTCCTGCACACCTCCTACTGGGGATGTACAGGCAACCAAGGTACATGCCATTGACCAGAACAGAATCTAGGACCTTTCAGCCGCAGGCTGACACTCTACACACTGAGCCAAACCAGTTAGGGCAAATTAGGTTAAATTTTGAAGTGAAATCTCTAGCATACATTTTTATATTAATTTCATAAAGACCAACTGCCTATCAGAAATTTTATACAAATTTACACTTCCATCAGCAATGTCTGGAACTACCCTCATGCCCAACCCACCCTCATTCCCACCCCAAACCTGACCATTATAATTTTTGCATCTTGGCCTATTTGAATAAATTGAAAAAGCGACAATTTAATTTAATTTGGGTTGATTAGTTATCTGAGTTGAGGTCATCAACAGCTAATTTACAACAGCTTTAAAGCAACACTATAGAAGATAGTAGACTAACCACTGAACTAGAAGAGAAACCTGTGTCCATGAAGTAAACCATTTGGGTTTAGGTTGTAAAGTCTTGACATATAAAATGACTCCTGCTACAGCAAATTACTTATTTTATACATTTAGTATGTTCTCCAAAACTATTAATTTACAGTTGAACAACCAATGACTTACAGCCAGACAGGCAGCCACTACCTTGCCCAATTACGTGTGCTAATATCTAACAGAGCCATGTGCCTGCTCCAGACACAGAGTATGTACTTCTCAGCTTGTGGGCTTTTTTGTCCAGAGGTCTCAACCCCAGACTTTCTGAACATCCAAGGACCCACCTGCACATCATCCTTGTGTCTTTTTTTTCCTGCCTCTGCTTTCCCATCAGAAACTCTGAGGAAGAGGCTCTCCCAGGGGTGACAAAGTGGTAGTGATGGAAGGAACGATGAGCTGTATTAGAGGGATCCTGGGTAGAGTAGATGGAGCCCCAAAACTGAAGAAAGAAAGCCACATCTGAATCCTGGATTCGAATGTTAAACAATGTGGTCATAAACACTGTGGTCTTAAAGCCTCCATTTCCTTATCTGCCCAAAGAATGTCATATTTTTTAACACAGAATTTTGAGGGGCTTGTGAAATAAGGTGGGAGAATACTACAGAAAGCAGCCGCACAACAAATGTTAATAGTATGTGTGGGGGGAGGAGGGGAATGTGCATGCATGCGTGTGTGAATTTATTTGATGTCTGCCTGAACATGTTTAGAAGAATCCCCTTGATAACACTCAATCATCTGAGGCAAAAATTCAGCCATCTTCTAAACACTGTAGGCAGAACTGGCTACAGAAAAAAGTCAAAGGGATGAAGAAGAATAAACTGTAGGATGTGGTCTCAGCCATACCCCACAGAAGAGAATGACAACTTGGGACAAGCAGCAGGTTTAAATAAGAGTTACTCAGGTCCTAAGAGTACATCTGGAGTTTTAAAAGTCTCTTATTATGCACAGAGCTCTTTTGCATTTCACACCTGGTGAGTAAAGGAAAGCATAACCTCCCCCCACCAATCCCACCTGCAAACTCCTACTTCACGGAGCTGTCTCACTGGGTCTCCAGTTCTTAAAAGCCAAAACTCAATTACATAGTCACCTTTACATTTGAAAACAATGTAAGTTAATGATCCAAAGCAGCCCTCTCATGGAAAAATCAGCTCACCTATTCTCTAGTTAGAAAAAGAAATGAAGCAAGGTATAGTAAAGTTTAAAACCATGTTCAAATTTATCATAAAACCTCACTTTAGAAGGCCCAGATGTGTGTGTCACTCAGCAGCGTGGTTCCCGGGGGGGCTTCTCACAACCATTTTTCAGACTTAACTGTAAAGGTTTCACACCCAAAGTGAACCAAACATTCCATTGAAACACGAGGCAACCGTGGGGCTGCCTTGGCCTCAAAGATGTTTCAGACATTCCCAGGATGCTTAGAGAGGAAGGCTCAGGCTGACACATTCACCCTCTCAGTTCTCCAATCATGATCATTTCCAACCAAATAGTGAGAAGCCTGTGGGCCAATGGAGCATAGGGGGAGGGGGAGTGGTTATACCACTCATTGAGTCCAGGACTACAAACCTCAGCCAAGGCATCTGGGATGCCAAGGGCAATTTTAGAATTTGCTTGAGGCCTTTTAAACCCCCACAATCCACAAAATTCTGTCTAGCCAGGGTTGCTACTTTGTGGCTCAGACATCCAAGATTCTGAAAACAGAGCCACAAGAATAGAGACCCCGTCAGGGGAATGGAAAGGCCTCCCATTCCTCTTCTGAGGAGCTCTGTTTAGCCTAGATTTTGCATAAAACCTTGATAGGGACACTAGAAAAGGCAACTCTCCCATAGCTCTAAGGCTAATCCAACCAAGTGATTAGAGAACTCATCACGATTCCTTCTCCATTCCCTCCCCAAGGAAAGGAAGCAATTTGAAAATCCCAAAGGATTCTCCTCACAGAGGAAGAGCTGAAGCAATGCCAATAAAGATTCAAATGTCAAACTCCGGTTAAACAGAGTTTGCAAGTGATTTGAAACATGGCTTTGTGAAGAGCCCTCGTCTGAGAATCAAAAGGTCTCATAACCATGCTTTAATTTAAAAGAGGGCGAGGGAGTTCTTTTAAATATATCACATTTCCTCCATTTCAGACCCCCAAACTTTGTCATTAGTGATCAGAGATAGTATTTACATTACAGAAAAACAGAACAAAACTACTGCTTAGTCTAGAAGTCAAGGGAGAGCAAGGAATAAGAACAATCACTGTCACAAGTATCTTATTGAAGAAGAAAGTTTTGCAAAACAACAACTCAGGTACATTTTACCCAACAGAAATGTGTAGGTACATTCACCAAAAGACAGGAACTAGAATGTCCATAGCAGCATTATTTGGAAATTCTCCAAATGCCCATCAGTAGTAGAATGGACAAATAAATCATGCTATATTTATGTGAAAGAATCCTATATGGCAATGAAAAAATGAACTTCAGCTACATGCAAAAAAACAAATGGGGCAAATAAATATAATTTTGAGCAAAAGTCCAGATATAGAATAGCATATACTGATTCCAAAACAGGCCAAAGTAATCTATGGCTGTTAGAAGTCAGGATAATGGCCATTCTTTAGGAGGTATGAATGGAAAGGAATAGTGGCAGCATTTCCAGAGGGTTACAAATGTTTCTTATTCCAGATGCTGTACACTTATTATTTGTGTACATTGCTATATTCATGTTATAATTAGATCTTTAAATTTAACATATATATCATTTATATATAGAGAGAGACAAACACACACACACAGAGAATGAATGTACTCTTTTGGCTTCCAATAGCTTCCTAAGCACAAGCTTGATCCAACCAAGCTGATGAGGCCACAGAAAAGTGTACATAGTAACTTGGAAAGAAAAGGTATAAGATGAGAAGTAAAAGAGAGTGTCTCTTTGGTTATTTGCATTTTGTTTTTCTTTTTGTCCTCCTCTACCAACAGCGATTAAAACTTTGGATTGATAAATCAATTTTTAAAAATCCCAAAGTGTTTCATGTGTACACTGACAGGCCATTAGTGCCGCTCATTGCTTTTGCTCAAATATATTTGTAAGTGAATCCCATTTCTCACTGTCACTTCCTATCCCATCACTGACCTGAGATTCTCTGGTCTTAGATTATGGGACAAAGGGTTAAAATCAAGCCATGAAAAGTACAACTTTATGTAATGTATTTTTCTTTGTGAAATTGGATTTAGTTTTAATTAGCAAAGGCTAAAACCTTGCCAGATGAGCACCAGTGATATCTGATACCTGAGCAGGGTTCCAACATCTCACACTGAAGGTATTTAACCCAAGTGAAACTGTTAGAAAACTTTGCAGGGCATTCTTCCCAGTATCTCTTCCTTAGTTTGCCCACTTTCCCCCACATTGCCTCAGACTCTGAAGCATCTGTCTCTTCTGTTTGGGAAGCAGAAAGCCCCATGACTTTTCACATGGAAAAAGGATTTCTGAAGTATTTATTCATGCTGCACTTTTCCCTCTTCAAAGTTAATCTCTAGAATCAACCTCTCAGTAAACATGTGCCATCTTGCAATGGAAGTCTTCAGGGGTGAGGAGGGGACTGGCTGAGGCAGCAAAACTCTGATGTGAAATTAAAAAGGGAAATACAGTTTTACTCACATTATTAAAATATAAATATAGGCTTGAGGAATAGAGTCCAGATGCACACTGGAGAGAAACATAAATATTGATATTATATTCTAATGAACATTATGTCTCATTGGCTATCATCCTTCCTCATAGATACTAGTTCTTATCTCTCTTAGATGTTTAGTATTAAACATCAAGAGTAGCCAAACTGTAGAATGGGTTTCTTTCACAAATTTAAATGCACTCAGATAGAATAACCAGAAATCAAATTTTAAAGAACTTTCATCATCCTTGATCCAGGCTTCAGGCATCAGCATAAGCTAAAAACATGGTTGCAAATGAGTGTTCCCTGCCACTTAGCAACTTGTATAAAAGTAACGAGTTATTTTCCCCATGTCTTTTTAAATGTTATTTTAGCTTTCTCTTAGAAAAACTTCTACTTCTAGCCGAAACCGGTTGGGCTCAGTGGATAGAGCGTCGGCCTGCGGAATGAAAGGTCCCGGGTTCTATTCTGGTCAAGGGCATGTACATTGGTTGCGGGCACATCCCCGGTGGGGGGTGTGCAAGAGGCAGCTGGTTGATGTTTCTCTCTCATCAACGTTTCTAGCTCTCTATCTCTCTCCCTTCCTCTCTGTAAAATATCAATAAAATATATATTTTTAAAAATGCATCAAACTACACAATTGCAATCCATACGTTTCACGTATGGAAATTATACATTGATTTTTAACAAGAATTTTCTTTAGAACAACTTCTACGTTTTCCCAAGAGAGCAAAGTAAGATTAATCAATAATATTCTAGACGTACCTATTTCCTCAACATCAGACGTGGCTTTACAAAACACATTAGACCTATGTGAGAATTCTCTTTTGCTCCTCCTAGAAGGAGCACAGCATATTATAACATGGTTTCATTTGGGGCAAGTCTGGCCCAGTAAGAAGAAAGGAGGGCTTTCCTTTACTTCTCAACTTTTATGCCCCGTTGTGTGGGTTGAATTGCCTAGCCCTAAACATAAAACAGAAAATGTCAACATCTCTAAATTGGATCCAACATCTCATTACTTCCACCAAACCACCACCATCTCCCACCAGGATAACTGCCAGAGCAATTATCCTACTTAATCACCCTGCTTCTCCCCTTCCCCCACAGTTTCTTCCCTATATAACAGCCAAAGTGATCCTTTTAAACTCTAAGTCAATCATGTCACTATTAGACTAAAATTCTTCCAGTGAGTCCCCATTTCATTTAAAGCAAAAAGCAAAGTCTTAACAAAGGTCTCCTAGACCCTACATGAGCTGCCCTCCACCCCCCTCTCTGACTTCCTCTCCTCCCTATCTCCTTGCTCACTCCACATTTACCACGTCAGCTTCCTTACCATTGCTTTATCACACCAGACATGATCTCACCTCAGGGCCTTTGCATTAGCTCTAGTTCCTTTTGTTGGAATGCTCTTCCTCCAGCTATTGACATCATTAACTCCCTCACCTCTTTCCAATCTTCCCTAAGATGCTGCTTCCCATTTAAAATGATAACCCCACTCCAATCCTCTGGATTGCCCTTACCTGACTCTTTTTGCCCATAACTTACTATCTCCTAACATGTTCTGTAATCTCTTTAAATTATGTTTAATTATGTTAAATATTTGTGTTATGTTTTTTATTTATGGTCTAATCTCTCTCTACTATAAATTCTTTGTAACTTTCTGAACATTGATGAAATCCAAACCCCTAGATTAGTGCCTGGCATATAATAAATGAATTAATCTGGATGATAAGATTATTGGTGGATGGTTTTTAATTTCTATACTTCTTTGCATAACAAAAAGAGGCCACAAAGAACATTAAAATCTTAGTAGTCATCTGACCATGCAGAGGTCTATAGCATTGCTTGGTCAGCTATCTCTTTCCCTCTGGCCAAGCATTTCATAGATTTAGACACAGATTTTCATCAACTTGGAAAAAAATTTATACATGCCTTCTACTCTGCATGATCCAATAGCAATACCAATAAAATAACAGCAAATAATTACTAGGGGCTCACCATGTGCCAGACACAGTTCTCAGTATTTATGCACTTTGACTCCTTAAGTCCTGCAATAATTTGATACAGTAGGTACTGTTTTTATCTCCATCCCAAAGGAAAATAAATATTCAGTAAATTGTCCAAAGTAATACAGCTTTGAAGGAGTGGAGCTGGAATTTGAACCCCTGTTGTCTAACTTCAGAATCCACACTCTTAACCATATACTTGCTCCTCAACAATTAGATAAAACTGACACATACCAACCTTACTCAAACTGAGCCTAAGCAAACTACAAAGTTCATGAATTCCAAACATTTCCTTAAGACACAAGGACATAAGGTCCCCAGCAGGTATCATAAAAGAAAGGTATAAGCACTCTGGTTCTCTGCCTTTAACAAACCATGCATTTTTGGACTCAAACAAATGGACTTGAAGACCCAGAGTCCCTTGAAGTCCAACAGTGCAGTCATTCTATGGCCAAAACACCAGAGCATATTCTCCAAAATAAAGTATTTATCTACTATATACAAGAAAATGTAAATGGCCCCTCTGATAGCTGGGGGTCCAGTTTGAGCCAGACTAATCTCATTTCCCTTTTGAGTAGGGTTATTAGACTGGGAGATCAAAGAAATATTATAGACGTATGGTATCTTGCTTTCGGCAACCATTTGATAATCACTCATGATGATAAATCTTGCGGGCAAGGTGACGAAATGTGGTTTTAATGGGACTGTGGGGGAGCATTTGTGACAGCTGTAACGATGGCACCCAATGAATGTTGATTAATAGATGTACTACTGTCTGCCAATGAGATCTGGCCATCAGTAGATCTGAACAACAGTTTTATCAAAGATGTGGATGATGGGCTAGAATCATGTTTATGATGTTTGCAGAGAGCAAAATGCTGTGGGCAGTAGCTGACACATTGAATCAAGATTTTAAACCATCATGACTGATGGGGAGTGAAAGAGCAAAGCAAGCAAGATTCAATTTAACAGAGACAATGGGGAGTCTTGTGAAATTTAAGTTCAAAATACCAGTTGCAGCAGTGGAACAGAGGAAACCTCATGTAAAAGAACTGCCACTATAAAAGAAAGAAGTTTGTTGGGCCATAAGAGCAATAATGCACCAACGGTATTCTGCAATGGTTAAAAAAAAAGGGGGGGGGGGCATCTTAATCCTAATGGAACATTCAATATGAAGGAAGGAATGGTTCCATTCATGCTCTGCATCTGTGGGAGAAGGCAACCAGTGTAAGTGAAAAAACAAGAAACTTGGCATTAAGAGGCCTGGTTAAAAGACCTGAAGTAGTTTTACCTGGAGCAAAGTAACCTCTAGCCACTTAAGAGATATCCTGGATAAGAGATTGTAAGCAGATTCCAACCTCCCGGAATTAAGACTAAAAAGCTGGAATTACAATAGGACAGACTTAGCCTCAGTGTAGATAAGAACTGTTTCAAAACAGGAACAATTCATCAATAAAGATGGGGTGGGAAAGGCCACTTCCCACTCACGGGTGTTTTAGAGGGCATGGAAACCAGATGGGTTGCCATTTGGGACATCTTTAAAAAGAATCCCACCCTGGTTGGGAGATTGGGTTCAATTGGTGCTAAGGTCTTTCCCAACTCTAAAATCCCAAGATTCTCCAGCTCTTATTAAATTTATTTTATTCTTGGTTAATTTCACTTCGAAGGACTTAGGAACGTCATAATAAATTAATTTTTTAGCATATGGATGCCCATGTCCTCGGATTCCTATTTCAATACAATCAAACCTTCTCATGTTTATTAATGGTTGTGGGATGGACATTAATGTCAAAAACAACAAGTTGTCATGCCTGTCTTTGTCATTCAAAAAGATGATCTAGACAGGGTTGCTGTCTTTTGTGGGCTTGTGGTATGGTAGGAGGGCTGTCCAAAACCTTATTTCAATAAATTTAGACCTTCAAATTAGAGCTTTACATTCAGAAACTATTACTACTTCATCATTTTTTATTTGTATGTGTTATCAAGATGTGATTCATGAGGAATTCTTGATGCAAAAAGAACTTTTAGGAATGCTTGTGATTGATGGTTTGTTTCAGGCATATTCTTCCCATGCTTTTTAATAGTGTCCTACAAAATCTTGTGTTCTAGTATTAATAGAGTAAAAAGAAATTAAACTGAACTGTCAAAACAAAATTCCCACATTTGAAATTGTCTTTGTCCATAAAATTATAGAACATTATATGAAGTCAGTGGATCCTTAAGACTCTTGGGCTAACATGGGACAATAGGAGAAATTTCATAGACCATGGCATTTTAAAGGTAATGGCCATTATATGTAGACTAGAAGCTCTGAGACTGAAGATGTTTCTGAGAGCTTATGTGGAATTTATACTTTCATGATGGCATTGTGTGGAAAAGATCTCCACAAACAGAAAGAAAGAAATCTTGCCCTTGCAGGTTTTGCTCAGTGGTTAGAGCATCAGACTATGGAATGAATGGTCCTGAGTTCAATTCTAGTCAGAGACATATGCCTCTGTTGGAGGCTCGATCAGGGCGCTGGTCAGGGCCTGTTCAGGAGGCAGTCAATGGATGTATCTCTCTCACATTAATGTTTCTCTGTCTATCCCACTCCCTTCCAATCAATGGTGAAATGTCTCAGGTGAGGAGAGAGAGAGAGAGAGAGAGAGAGAGAGAGAGAGAGAGAGAGAGAGAGAGAGAAATATTGTTACTTATCTTAGCAATATCAGCCTAACATGAAACTCAAGGATTTCCTAAGTAAAGTGGTTCTGTGGTTTTTATTTAAGAGCCCAATCCAGTACAAAAAAAAAAGTCTTGAAAGAAATGTGTTGCTGTGAGAAAGTTACAACCATGAAATATTAACCTTTGAAGATTGCTTGGAAAAAACAATATGGACTCAGACCCGGATCCCAATCCCAGGCCCTAGCAGTTTCTAGCTCTTGCCACCTGAAGCAAGTTGCTAACCCTCAGTAAAGTGGTAAAATAATTGTACCTCTCTCATAGAGTTAGTGTGAAGATTAAATAAGGTAATTCACATAAACATCTTAGCACAGGACCTGGCATATAGCAGAACTCAATAAATGTTAATTGAAAATAAAAACAATCCACTCAATAGATGGCAAAAGTGTTAGTGTAGTGCAATGGGGAAATAATGGTCGTTTTGGCAAGTGGCAATGGATCAATTGTGTATCCATATGGAAAATAATTAATGTTGACCCGTATCTCACACCATTTGTAAATATCAATTCCATTGAAATCATGGTCTAAACAACAAAGGCAAAGTAAAAGACTTCTAGAACATAAGAGAATATCTTCATGACCTTGGAGTCAGTGAAGATTTTAACAATAAACAGAACAGAATAGAAAAAAACACTAATCATACAGAAAATGATTGATAAATTATACAACATAAAAACAAGAATTTCTTACCAAAAGACAACACAGAGTGAAAAGGAAAATCACAGAGTAACACAACATCTTTGCAATTACTATAGCTCACAATGACTCATATCCACAATATATAAGGAACTCCTACAAGACAATAAAAGAGATGCAAAGAACTTTATCAAAAAATGAACAAAAGTCTTAAGTAGGTAATTCACACGAGACTATCCAAATGGTCAAAAATTATATGTGAAAAGGTGCTCAATCTCACAAGCTATCTCAGAAATTCAAATTAAAATCACAATGATCCCTAACCGGTTTGACTCCGTGGTGGATAGAGCATCAGCCTGTAGACTGAAAGGTCCCAGGTTCAATTCTGGTCAAGGGCATGTATATTGGTTGGGAGCATATCCCCAGTAGGAGGTGTGCAGGAAACAGATGATAGATGTTTCTCTCTCATTGATGTTTCTAACTCTCTTTTCATCTCCCTTTCCTCTCTGTAAAAAAATCAATAAAATATATATATTTTTAAAACCACAATGAGATTTTATTACTTACCCTCCAGATCAGAAACAATTAAAAAGACAATAGCAATGTTGGTGAGGATGTAGAGCAACTGGAACTTTCATGTATTTCTGGGCGTGTAAATTGGTACAACCAGTTTAGAAAACTGTTAGGTAATAGCTACTAAAGCCAAACATACCCGGCCACCTTGACCACACAAAAGAGCTATGTATATATAAGCTCATCAAAAGGCAAATAAAAATGTTTGTGGCAAAAGCCCTAAAATAGAAACAACCCAAATGGCTATCATCAGGAAAACGGATCAACAAATTGTGATATGTGCACACAATGAAATTTTATTCAGCAATGAAAATGAACAATCTATTGTAATGACATGGAAGAATCTTGCAAATATGATGTTGGGTGAACACTATATATTATATGACTCCACTTACATACTAAAATTCAAAAATAGGAAAATCTAATTGATAAATGTGGATGTAAAAATAGTGGTTACCTTTGGGATAGAGATCGTGACTGAAAAGGGACCTCCGGTGGGGAATGTTTCAAGGTACAGTAATGCTTTATTTCTTGATCTGGGTGATAGTTATATGAATTGTTCACTTTGTGGTAATTAGCCAAGCTGTACACTTATGATTTGTGCACTTTTCTGTAGGAATGTCCAACTTCAATATAAAATTTACATTAAAACTTAGTAACTAAATACAATTAACTGCAAAAAGCAATGACATTAAAATGTCTACAGATGAACAGCTTGGGGTTGAAGCCCATGAAGCAATTTCCAAAATCTCAGGTTTTAGTGACTTGAAGTGGGCTTAAGTTTATGACCATAAATTTCAGAAGGCTTTCAACACAGACGGTTAATTTCCTTGTATTTTCTTAACCCATTCATGTTCCCTCCCAGGGACAATATTAACACCTTGCATTCTTTTCCCAAATAACCAATACACTTACAGCTGATGACCTCACCGGGTTCTTCACAAAGAAAATAGATGCAATTGTATAAGAACACATCCTACCATCATCAGTTCACCAGCTTACCTGCCTATCTGCCCATATCCTCCAATACCCATGGGTGGAAGAATGCTTTGATCCCTTCCCCCCTCAGCTTCTCAAGGTCTTCTATAATTATCCAATTCTCTCCCTAGCATGATCAATTGCCCCTCTCTGTGAAATCTAAATGTGCCAAAATATCAATACCTGTTAAGAAAATCTCCCTTGCCAAAACCGGTTTGGCTCAATGGATAGAGCATTGGCCTGCAGACTGAAAGGTGCCAGGTTTGATTCTGGTCAGGGGCATGTACCTTGGTTGCGGGCACATCCCCAGAAGGGGGTGTGCAGGAGGCAGCTGATCGATGATTCTCTCTCATCGATGTTTCTAACTCTCTATCCCTCTCTCTTCCTCTCTGTAAAAAATCAATAAAATATATAAAAAATATTTTTAAAAAAGAAAATCTCCCTTGACCCTGTATTCCCCTCCAGACAATGCTCCATTTCTCCACTCCCCTTCAGAGTAAACTTACAAGAGTTGTTTGCGGATGCTATCTTCTCCTCCACCCCTCTTGTTCTCTCTTCATCTTCTTTGGCCTCCATTTCCACCTCTCCACTTAAATGGCACCTATCAGGACCATTAATTACTTACAAGTTACCAAATTCCATGGCTTTGTCTTAGTCCTTATCTTACTCTTGGAAGCATCTGACCAAGTTGATTTCTTGATTCTTGAAACACTTTCTCCTGGCTTCCATCAGACCATACTCTCCTGATTTTCCTTCTAGCTTGCTGGTTGCTCTTTCTAAGTCTTTCTCCTTCCCTGCTAAACTTCCAATGTTGGACTACCCTATGCTAAGTTCTGGCCCCCTTTTCTTCACTCTCTACATTGCCCCCTAGCTCCAAGGCTTCACATGCCATATCTATGCTTACATCTCACATTTACCTTTCGAGACAGGGCCTCTGTCTTGGATTCTGAATTTACGCATCTAATAGTCCAAGTCTCCAGTTAACATAGTACAAACACAAAAATATTGATTCTATCCTCCCAAAATAAAATACCCACTCTTCCATTAGCCTTACTCATTTCTGGAAACTGTCTTCTACAAGTTAAGGGGGGGAAAACTAGGAGTCATCCACAGTTACTATTTTCTTCTCACTCCCTGCACCAAATCCAATGAATAAATACTGTCAATCCTAGTTCCAAAATGAATTCAGAATCCGACCACTTTTCACTGTCTGCATAACTATCTCCTTAGTCCTAGCCACCATCACCTGTCATACTAACTGGTTTACCAGACTTCAGACTTGCCTCAAGAGTGACTTTAGGTCTAACTGGTTTGGCTCAGTGGATAGAGCATCCGCCTGTGGACTGAAGGGTCCCAGGTTCGATTCAGATCAAGGGCATGTACCTTGGTTTCAGGCACATACCCAGTAGAAGGTGTGCAGGAGGCAGCTGGTCAATGTTTCTCTCTCATCGATGTTTCTAACTCTCTATCCCTCTCCCTTTCTCTCTGTAAAAAAAAAAAAAAATCAATAAAATTTATATTTTACAAAAAAAGAGTGACTTTGCTAAAATATATGTCAGATCATGTCACCCCTGCAAACTGTCTCCCCTTTCCCACCCTGAGCCTGTCTCAGGGCAATGGGAAGCAGCTGCCCAAGGATGAACAACATGAAGACATGTGGAATGGAGGTCCTGGTAGGAAGGAAGGCTATACAAAGAGAATGGAGTCACTCAGACACCTTCAAAGGGAAAGGAAAGGGAATGTGGGTCACTTCCTTGAAACTCCCCTAGGCCATAAGCAATGCTAAAGGAAGATGCATAATGTAGCAGATAGAAGCCACTGGTACTCTACCCATAGCCCTTCCCACAGGATCCCTGCAGATATTCCTGTATCATCCCTAGGCTTTGCCTATCTCTCTACCTAGCCTAGCTCTAACCCTAACCCTAACCCTAACCCTAACCCTAACCATAACCCTAACCCTAACCCTAACCCTAACATAGAGCAGGCCAAGAGAGCCAGGAAATTCATACTCCAGAGTCTACCTTCTCTCAGTGAGGGGTGAAAGTTGGTGGATAAATATTCCAGCTTCCTTAGTCCTCAGCGGAACACTTCTGAGGTATGTGCTGTTGTTGAACCAGGGTTGCCCACAAGCTCACACCTTGCGTGAGCTTTCCTCCCTACACTGTCTCACTTCTATACGACCTCCCCGCGCTTTCTGACCGCCCTCTGAAATAAACCGCTTACACAGAAACCGTGGTCTCTGCTTCTGCATGTTGCCAAACCCCAGCTGTGACACACTACTAGTATTGTGCCTTTCTTTCCGAAGGTAATGCCTTCTATGACATCAAACAAAAACAGTGCTCTCCTAAATTCATATGGACAAAAGAAGAGGGAGGTCTATACATGAAGTGTGGAGATAATATTTCAGAAAAAATAATAGATGTTTACATCTATTCCTGGAGTTATTTGTTTATTGATGCATTAATACACATAGAATATACTAGTATATTCACCATCGACTATTCACACACATTTAAAAAGTTCTCTTTTCTCTGTTAACCATTAGTTTGTACTCCAACAGTTCAAAGGACCTTAAAGGACTGTGTCAAGTCCCACATACATAAGTGCCCACCGCTGCCTCTATGGAAAGAGAGAAGGAGACTCAATCTGCCCCAGCACTTCATTTCACTTGTGTGAAATCTAATTTAAAGAGCAGTGTGGCAGTGTGGGTCACCACACACACACACACACACACACACACACACACACACACACACACGGGAAATGTACTGCACCACTCAACAGTCTGCAAAACTTCCCTCCAGTTCTTTTGAAGTAAAATCACCACTCACCCCAACCGCACTCCCCAGATATCCGCACTGTTGAAAGTGAAGGGGGGTGGGGGGGGCTGTCCCCTGCGGTGTGGTTTGAGGTAAAAACGGAGGCAGGATTAAAGTGCTCATTTCAAGTCCCAAAAGTAAAATACGACTTGGCCTAAGGCGGTCCTAATTCTTTCCAGAACTCATCCCCGGAATCGCCCTTTGAAACAACCAGTCATTAACCCAACTCTGGGTCTTTTATAGCTGCTAAAACCTATCGCGCACATCATTTCTTCATTAGGCTTATTATTGTTGTTATTGCAGAAAAGCAGCGAATTCCCTGGGTGGGGTTCAAAGAGTTTTTGTTGTTGTTTGTTTGGGTGTGTGTGTGTGCGGAGGGGGGTGGGCCGGGGCAATCTGCGAGCCGGGTTGCAGGGCAGAGGTTCCCGGAAAGGATGCAGAGAGAGCTCCCCCGCCCCGCGCGCTCCAGGCCACCGCGCCGGTGCAGCTGCTGCAGCAACGCGGGAAGCTTCTTATGTAAGTCGGAGCCGCTGACATCACCTTCGCCGAGTGTTGCAGCGGGACCAGGCGCCCAAGGACCAGAGCCCTGGCCTAGTGCCTCCGCCCACCTTCTGCTCATTCCTAAAAGGTTCCCTCGCAGCCTGATTTCACTGATCTCGCGCCAGGGGACCCTCCTGAGCGCCTCTCGGAGGGAAAAAGACACAGAATGGCATCTATTGGGAGCCCTAGGGTGTCGCAAGAGTGAAGTTAACAGGCAGCAAAGATGCTAGGGGTCCACCATGTGCGTGCGGATTTGGGCGACAGTACCTGGGGTTGGGGCCACCTCTGGGATCCTCGAAGAGCAGATAACACGGAGTGCTATTTAGTAGGAACTTAATGCTGTTCAGGGCAGAAGAGAGGGCCCAGGGGTCTCGCCTATCTCCCCAGGGCCCGGGACACCGCTCCCTCCATGCCCCTCCCGGGCCTCTCTGGGCCACAAGGTTGGAGCAAAATGCTTCAGAGTTCTTCTCTCCCGGAGGCAAGGGGCGCCATGCTACATCGCACAGGAGCTCCAGGCACGAGTTCGGGGCTCCTTGACGCCCTTGAGGTCGCAGAAAGAGTGACAAAACCATCAAGGCGAAGCGGGAGCCCTAAAAAGCCACTCACTGCTCCTGGAGCCCCCGAGCACGAGTGGGGGTGGGGTCGGGCTACAGAGCTCAGGTTGGGCCGCTGGAAACCACCTAAGTTGCACCAACCATCGCCCACCCCCCACCACCACCACCACCGGGAAGGGACGAGGAAGGTGATCACCAGAGGTGGAAGGCAGACCGCTAGGCCTCCTGTGTCGCCACCAACGCCCCCCTTTCAGCCCGTGGCTGTCTCTGAGTCCCTCCCGAGGCCGCCCCTTTAACTTTCTCTCCTCCGCTCCTGCATCCGTGCAAACTCTCGGCACCTGGAGGACGGGGTGGGTCCCAGGGGAAGGGAGGGGTGGGTGGCGAGGCAGGAATACGGTGCGAGCTGCGGCAGTGGGCGCGGCGCCGCGGGGCTGGGATTGCGGCGGCCGCGGAGGGCGGGAGGGTGCGGCGGCGCAGGAGCGGAGCGGCGGCTGGAGGCGCGGATACTCACGCACTGTCTCCTGCTTGGGGTCCAGCGTGCCGAGGACGCGCTGCACGCCGCCGAGCTTGCCCTGCAGGGCCCAGACGCGGCGGTGGGTCAGCTGGATGTCGCTCTCGAGCTCCTGGAACAGGCTGCACGCGTGCCGGGCCACGTCCGAGAGCTGCCGGAGGACCCGGGCCAGGGCGGCGTTGCTGACCGCGCACAGGTCCAGCATGAGCAGCACGGCCGCCGCGGCCGCCGACGGCGCCTCGCCGGCCCCGGACGCCGCCTCCGGGGGCCCCGCGGCGCTCTCCTCGCCCGCCGCGGGCGCCTCTCCGCGTGGCGGCTGCGCCTGGTCGGTCGGAGCGGGCAAGGGTGGCGGCGGCGGCCCGGAAGGCGCGGGGGGCGCGCGGGGAGGATCCTCCGGCCCCGGCTCCACGGCCTTGTCCCGTTGGCTGGGCGGCGGCAGGGGCGGCGGCGGCTCCGCGCTGCCTCCGCTCGAGTCGTCCGCCGGGCCGGGCGGCGGGCGCCGCTGCCGGCACAGCCACTGCGGCTCCACGATCCGCTTGGCGAAAGGCATCCCGCGCTGCCGGGCTGAGACTTTCTGGTCTCCCCAAAGCGCCCCCCTTGCAAGCTGGGAGCCGGGCGCGCCCACCTGGGCGCGGAGGGGGCAGGAGTGGGGCTGAGGCGCGCTGGGGCAGTCCGGATACGCTGGGGTCTGCTCAGTTCACCTGGCGTCCTCCTCTCCCCCGCCCTCCCTCTAGCAAATCAGGGTACCCGGTCCTCCTCCTCCTCCTCCGGGTGCACGTTCCAGGGGAGGATGATGACAAGCTTGGGTCACAGAAATCCTGGGGTGCGCCCGGGCTCTGCTCACTTGCTTCCAACCCGGGTCAGCTGGCTCAGCTCCATCATTCCAGCGCTCGCCACCACCACCGCCCCGGCTGCTGCCGCCGCCACCGCCTATATAGATGGGCGTGTGTGTGTGTGTGTGTGTGTGTGTGTGTGTGTGTGTCCGCGCGCGCGCGCGCGCGCGTGTGTGTCTGGGTGGGTGGGTGGGTGTGAGTGTGTGTGCGCGCCTCAGTTTGAAAGTAACCCCAACGCAGGCCTCTCCCCGCGCGCCCTTTGGCCGCTCCTGGGAGCGATTGCGCCCCGGCTCTCTCCCTCTCTGGGCCAGGAGGAGGTTTCAGAAAGGCGCTTTGAAAACCCGGAGAGAGGAATCCGCCTCCAGCCCCGGCGCAGGAGGCGGCGCGGGGGCGGCGGGGCCGACGCAGGGCGGGGGGTGGGGGTGGGGGAGTCCAGGGCCAGAGGGGCGCAGCGCCCCGTGCGACCGCTGGGAGTCACTGGTGGCCTCACAGGGCCCGTTCCGAAGCAGAAACACTTCCTCACATCCAAGGGGTTAGGATTGGGACTGTCAGCGTGGCAGGGCAAGGGATCCTCAAGTTGGGGCTGGGGTGCGGGCGGGGGGGGGGGGGGGAGCGCAGAGGTAGAGGGGTGGGGTACTGGGGATGCAGCAGATCTGGCGTGTTGAAGCAAGTTGCTTCACCGAATTCCAGCTCTGGGCAAGTCCTTTGGGTTCTTAGCAGGGAAAGCCAGGCCGCCCCTAAGAGTGCTCTGGGCTCTGTGAGCCCAGTGAGACAGCGGGGAAGAATGACCCCCCCTCCCCGGCATGGGTGCACCCCAATGCAGCCACCGTGGCCGGGGTGCCATTTTATACCCCCATAACTGGGCCAGGTCTCTACAGAATATCATGAATGAGACCCAAACCGCCAATGAGCAAACCCTTCAGAAAACTGCTTGCAAAACACATTGACATGTTAGGTTGAAACAAGCAGGATTACCTTTCTGTCACCCTACTGTGCGGATCGCACACAGGGTTTTTAAAGTCTTCCATCAGAGAGATGTTGATTCACAGAAGAAACTTTTCCTCTTCAGTTAACTGAAAGGTATAATTTCCAAAAAGCCATGTATTTCTATTGCAGAGGGCTGGATACTGTCAGCCTAAAACGTTTTTTAAAATGAGTATGGGAAATGTTAATAAAATATATGCTTTCATCCCTCCAAAAAGAATACTGTAAAAGTATTTTTTTTATTTTAAAGCCAGAAGCCAAATCTGGGGAATGCAGCCTTTATTTCATGTGTCTAAAGAGAACACGGGGGGAAAATGTTTTATGGCAACAATAAACTCCTCCAGACCTGTGGTAGTGTCTCCTCTCCTCACTCCTGCCTTAGCGGGAGCCAGCACAGGGCCCAACAATCAGCTCTTGGACTGGCCCACACTTTAGTTATAACGGCTTCAACAGACCCTTCTCTTATTCTACCTAAAAAAGTACGACGTTTGGCAAGAGAATGGCCTTGTTCCTAAAAGATCCAGGCTAGGGGTAAAGGGTCATGATGTCTACAAGGTACACATAAATGTTTCAGTACCAATAACAAGAACAATAATTATAATAGCAATAATGTATAGGGAGAGTGAGAGCGAGAGAGAGAGAGAGAGAAGAAAATATAGCCAAATGTGCAAAATGGTGAGTCTAAGTTAAGGGCATATTGAGATTCATCATCCATTTCGTGCAACTTTAAATTTGGTTTAGTTTCCAAATAAAAAGTGAAGGAAAGAACACTGGGAAAAGATCTTTTAGGAGTTGTGCTTTATCTCACAAGATTTAAAAAGTTTAGGGCTGGCTGTTTTCAAATTTAGCTTGACTTTTTAATATAGTCAAGATTTTGAACATGAGCTCTGCTAGGTCGCCAAGCCACACACTCTTCCCTAAACATATTGAGGTAAAAAAAAGTTTATAAAAGGCATGCCCTGTCTCTCTCTCCTCCTCTCACAGCACTGTCCTATTAATAGCACTCAAGGGTCCAGTGGAGCGGGTGCAGCTGAACTCTGACATGGGCAATGAGTGGTGGTGAGTTCTCACTCCTAAGGCAAGCTTCCAATTATTGGCAAATTCCTTCCTGGGCCTGAGGGCCCCCATCCACCCGGAGAGGTGATTGAAGGGGCGGGGCAGTCCTCCTCCAAGGAGATAGAGGATTCTATGGGGTAATTAAGTTCAAGAAAAGGCCCCAAGACTCACATCAAGATTTCAAAATGTTTCAAAGCACAGTTCAGCTATGCAAAAAGGAAAATTCTTTGTAATCACTTAGACTTCTAGTCACATACCAGTAAAGCCATTTGGCCCAAATAAACTTTGATTTTACTTTTGGATCTCCTTTATTCTCACTCCCCACCCCCCTCCCAGCCCAAACACACACACCTTTGGTAGTCGCTGGTGACCTAAGGTCACTTTAGTTTTTTCTTTTTATGACTTTGAAAGATAGCTTCCTTCAGAGTCACAAAAGCAAAACTAATAAAAAGTAAAAGTAAAAATACATTGATATGTATTTGGTTGATATTTCTCAGTCAACTGTAAGGTATGAATAAAGGCATCTTTAAAAATGTGATTGTTGCCCTAACTCAGTGGTCTGCAAACTCAACAGAGCGGCAAACCGCGGCTCTCGGCTCTGGAGCCGCATGTGGCTCGCAAGCAACAGTTTGCCAACCACTGCCCTAACTGGTTTGGCTCAGTGGATAGAGCATTGGCCTGTGGACTCAAGGGTCCCAGGTTCGATTCTGGTCAAGGGCATCAGCTGCCTCTTGCACATCCCCAGTAAGGGGTGTGCAAGAGTCTGCTGATGAATGTTTCTAGCTCTCTATCCCTCTCCCTTCCTCTCTGTAAAAAATCAATAAAATATATATATTTTTTAAATGTGACTGTTATACACCCAGAACCCCATCTTAACAAGAAATGCATGCTACTATGCAAGGGCAACTTCAGGATAGTCTCCTGGCTTCACTGTATCCCTTCCCACTTCAAGCCCCTCCTATGTTGCACACACACACACACACACACACACACACACACACATTTTAAATTTAAGTTTGGTTCCTACCTTATAGAACTAAAGTCAACAAGTTGTAGCAACGACATGTAATCATGATGGAATGGGTGAATATTCTTTTACCCCCTTCTTTAAATTAAATTTATTGGGGGTAATATTGGTTAATAATATTACATACTTCAGGTGTACAAAACCTTAATGCTGATGAGTTTTCCCACAGACCCAGGAGTTATGCCTTTTTTATTCAGATCCCCAATTGCACCATTTTACTCTGAGTGTTCTCACAAAAAGCTCTGATGACATCAAAATTGACATCTGAAGGTAGATTTTTATACCTACTTACATGAGTTGATCTCTCCTATCATATACCCCCCTACCCATGTACACATATTTATTACCATGAGTTTATAGCCAAAATGGAAAGGAAAGGCAGCACTGAAAAATGACTCCATTGCCTAATCCTCAGCTCAAAGGCCAGCACAATTTCCCCGTAGACTATAGTGTTCAGTCAGTATAAACCTTATGCCATTGTAAAATGAATGAAATATCCTGTCTGTCACCACACCCCATGGTTACACTCTTGTTCTCTTTAGCCCAGTAGGAACAAGGTCTTTGTTCAAGGAAAGGATTGACATAGAGAGCACTATAAGGCACCTCTGCCTGCCGTCAGCTAGCCCCCTGCATCTGTAGGTCAGTATTCAAGTTTCCTCCAGAAACTCACAAGCAACAAACATATTGCTGAAAGGTTCTTCGCCAAAAATGTTTGTTCTGTTTCAGAAAACCCAGCATTGCTTCAGCACCATCATTATTTCTACTTAAAAATATTTGTATTGTCTAAGAAATTCCAGGAAATACATGGGCTTGCTAGCATAATCACGTAATTATAGTGACTGAAGTTGCCCTCCACCCAATTGCATATATTCCTCACTTAATCACTTTAATTCATTCTTTAAAGCCCCATCACTAAGTAAAAGCTGTTAAATAAAAAGTGTTCGGTAATTTTATTGGAATAAATATGACCATTCCATCCCAACCTATGTTACTCAAACCATTTCACAGGTAGAAAAATATAGCAAGTTCATATATGTAAGAAGCAATATTTTGAAAGTAAATGAATATGTTTTTGTCTATAAAATGTAATATTTTATACTGGAGGTTCTCTATACTTGCCAAAGGAAGAGAAGCAGATTTGAGAGCGGTTAGCAATGGCTGGAGGAGGGGGAGAGGTTGCCATTCTTGGGAAGTCATATGGTTCATATTCAAGCAGAAAACTTTTTGGAGCTCATGGTCATCCTATATTCAACCTGCACCCACAAATAAAGTTCTAGCACAGAAAAACACCTTTAGGGCAAAATAAAAACTAAAGTAGAGATAGCCATGAAACATATAGGAAGAAGGCTTAGCACAGCCAAGAGAAGGACAAGGAAGATGCTACTATTCTCTCCCCCACAGCAGACCACCACCTCATGCTTCCCAAGAGGTTCTCCCAGGTTTGATGTTAGTTGCTCAGCTCTGGATTCACCACCTCCCTCTCTTCTTTAGCTTTGCTGGTTCCTGGGAGGAAGTCAACAGTAGCCCACTGGTATATGCCATCTTGTAGGAGGGAACATGCATTCTTCCAGACCTATGGTTCACAGAATAAACATCATGCCCAAAGCCTGCACAGCTTAGTTTTTTAAAACTCAAAAGTTCCACTTATCCCGTTCAAGAACCTTAAATTTGGCTTTGTGTGCCTATGTTCCCAGGAAACATCAAGGGGAAAATTCATTAGTATTTCAAACTATGAAGCCACAATACACATCAGTATAAGCACATGCATATTGACAACTATCCAGTGTATGGTTTTCAAGGGGGAAAAAAGATTATATACCAATACTACTGAAAGTTTCCCTTTGTTTTAGTTTGTGCTTTTCTTCCTCAAAAATCCTCATTTAGTCTATCAAGTATGAAAGACAGGGATTTCTTTCTGCATTTTTTTTTACTGACAGGGAAAAGGGCAAGAAAAAAAATAATGCTATTAAATAGTACTCCCAAAATGCCAAAGACTAAATGCAAAAACTGTTTCAACCAGCCTTTTTATCTTCCTTCCAAAGAACTGTTGATTACTCACATTGTTTCCAATGGGAGAAATTTAGACTTCTTTCTTATCTTCAAAAATCCTAGCCTCACATTTTACAACTGAGTATAATTTTAAACATGCCAAATCTGGATCTAGTCAGAACTGCAAATACATCAAAATAACTGACAGAGTTAAAGCAGATGGTGATAGCAAACAACAAGAGCATTTCATTCACTTATTCGTTCTCCTGCTTCCGCAACAAACATTTACCGGAAGCTTTATTTACTGAGTGCAAACATTTATTGGGTGCTCAAGACTCTGTTAGCTGCCAGGGATATAAAGCAAAGAAGACATAAACATGGCTCTCAAAGGATGGAATCTAGGAGAGGAGATAGACATGTAAACAAATAATAGAGAAGAATTAAGTGCTGTTCAGAACCCCAGGCCAATCAACACTGTCTGGGGGTGAGGGGTGATACAGACTGGAGCAGGGGTTCTGAAAGCAACTCAGGCTGCAGTATTGGCTCTTACAGCCTAGAAATGGAAGAATTAAAAGCTGAGACCAAGCATCACCACATGGTTAAAAGTAAAACAGACTGGTGAAAATTGAGACACGCCCCCACCCACCACCAACAACCAGCTGCAAGAGATGTGCTATAGACTAATCATTAAATGCCATTTCCAACAAGTCTTTGAAAAATCCTGAAAACCAGTTGGTAGAAGAAAGAATGTGGAAATAATGTTGCTTTTTTTTTTTTTAAAGCTGACTTGTACTTACTCTTTGGCAGGGCTCGGTTTATAAAGAGGAAGTCGATTTTTAATATATTTACTATAAAGAAAAGTCTTCATTTAGGTAAAATGAACCACAGTCTCTAGAGCACATGGCGCTAATAAAGCTATACAGTCATTCCCCAAGAGTTCATAAGCTCCCCCCTACCAACCTCTTTTTTTTTTAACTGCTCAGAATTTGCTGTCCCAGCACCCTTCTGTGATGAAAACACCCAGCGCTGGCCACGACCCAGAGGAAGTGCTTTTGACTGTGGTGGTCCTGAAATAAATCAGTTCTTTTTTGTGAGGAACTTGAGGGAGTACAATCTACAACTCACATTATCAGTCTGGGATTGAGTCCTTGTGAACAGCAGAGGCAGCAAACTTCAAACTTTATCAAGATTGTAATGCTCATTAAGGAAGTGAAATTGAGCCAGATTTGAAGGAAAGCGCTGTAGTAATTACAGAGTTATGAAGATTTAAAAGCTATGCGTCTGGGCACGCAGAGCGCAACGTGTTTCCTTTGGGTTCAGAGACACCGCAATTACAGGGCTTAAGGGTAGCAAAGCACTGAATTAGAACTCCCCATTAGTTTGATTAATCACTGATGTGAATGCAGGCAGTGGAATTGGCTATGGCTCAGTTTGATTTGTGTTTCTTCCTAGCCTCCCCTCCCCTTTACCCCTTCTATTTCCTTTACAAGATCAGGGGGTCCAGGAAGAATACAAACTTTGTATTAATAAGAAGAAATTCGTTATAAGAAAGTTAAAACTTCCTAAAGCTTAATGATTTCCCTACATCGGTATTGGCTTTGCCAAGAGTTGGATAATAGTTTGTTCTTTCTTCTTCCCAGGCTGTTAAAGGGTAATGCTACAATAATGACATGTTAGTAAATCTAATAAGAAAACCATAGAATAATGTATTTCGTGTGGGTGTAGAACATCCTCATGGGAAGCTCACTGAGATAATAATATATGATATTGCATTAGAAGAGCTATAACAAGCAAGGAAACCAATATCTAGCCAATTAGAAATAATGGGTTAGAGTCTAGTTCTTTAGAAGAAATTGTTATACCCTTCTGATCAACTTGACTAAAAATCTACTTGCAGAAATCATTTCTTGCTGTGGAAAATAACGTTGCTGGTGTGAGATAAGTATTTTTGGGTCAAGATATTGGACTCAGTGCCTTCATGTCAATATAACCAAAAACTACAGCCAAAATTTTTTTTTTGATGAATGTGGAACACAGGCACAAAAGGTCAACACGCTAATTCAAACCCAGCATGACCACGCAGAAAAAGAACTCCGTAAATGAAAATCCAGAACTCTTGACACAAAGGCACTTTACTGGATGGGACAGTCTTTAAATTATGTGCTGAGATGATCCTTGATGGGAAAGGTGATTTTGGCAGCAGGATATTTTTAAATAAAACATGTCACCAAAATTTACTTATGTGGTCCTTTTCATATTTGCATATGAAATACAGTACTCCTGGGATCAAACATGAGGCAACCAACCAGCCATGCCTCTTAAATTATTTTTCTGGAGGTATTTTCTTTCTCCACCTCAATTGTAAAATCCAGGAATAACAGCCAGTGCACAAAGCAGACATTTTTATTTCTCATCCTGTCTCAATAGCCTCATAATGTGTTCAATAAGAATCTGGAAATAATGAAAGCTTCTCCATGGAGAAATACAAGGCTCACCATGAGGAACGATAGCACCTAGGAGTCTCCTATAGTAACAGCAACACTAGAAGAAACATTGTAGGAATCTGAATATCCTAGTTAAGGGAAAAAGAATTTAAAAAGTGACCGTTCTATACACTCACTAGTGTACAGATGGAATATCAGGCCACTAAGACAAAAATAAATAGCTGTCCAAGAATTTTATTGCAAAAGTGATAAGCAAGGGCCTATATTACAGGCTCATTCCGACCATGTAGAAACATGGTTCAACATGTTTTAAGTATTTCCTACTGACTTTAGGGAGAGCTTCACCCCTGGTTACTAGGAAAGTCATAATAAAAAGATGGGAAAATGAAAAAGACTAAAAAAAAAGGATTTGAGTGTTTTAAATTATTTCCACTTTATTTTATTTTTTAAATGATTTTGTTTTATTTTTATTTTTTTATTTTTATTTTTTAATTTTTTATTTTTAATTTATTTTTTATTAACTTATTATCTGTGTACATATATTACCATTGCCCCCCCCAAAAAACATGCCCTCTCTCCCCAGAGTTTTGTGTCCATTGGTTATACTTATATGCATGTGTACAAGTCCTTTGGTTGATCTCTTATCTCCCCCATATTTCTTTGCTCTTAGGATACTAGGTCTTCACTTAGAACCACCGGTGCATCTTGTGCAGTTTTGCCCATTCTTTTCTAACAGAATCTCCATTTTGTTTCAGGTAGCAATGGCACCAGGCAATTAGCATAGCATCCTAAACTCCTTTGCATTCAGGATTGGCCAGATTATGCAGTTCTGGATAAAGATCTCTGTGTAGATATCTGCTAGAGATTTCTAGAAATGTTATTTATTTATTTATTTATCTATCTATCTATCTATCTATCTATCTATTTATTTTGCTTTTCCAGTACGGGTACTGTCTCTTCCTGCTTCTTTCTTCTTTTTCTCCAGAGAATGGACTCAAGGTTGAGATGGAAGGGCAATCTTATGCCTGTGACATACATGAGGATAGAAGCCTCATGCAAAGGGATAAAGCTCTTAGAATACAAGAGAGCAGAGCGCTACCCCAGACTTGGACTCCTCTCTCTTCCAGACTTCTTGTATTGTGAGAAAAAAATAACCCCCTACTTGAGTCAGATGCAGTTCTGGTAGATAGGTTCCAGGGGAAAATCAAGGAAACAAGGTCTCTGGGACTTGGTGATGTATGCCATACATGTGGGAGAGAGAGAAAAGGAAGAAGCCCAGTTCCTAGGCCCCAAGATTGATGGGTGATTCACTGAGACAAAGAATGTTAGAAAGATCTCTCAAGCACCCCAGAGGTTTTGATGGTCTGGAGGTAAGGTATATGAAATTGAAAATGAAACCAATCCCCACCCCAGACAGAGATCTGGGCAGAGGAGGAGCGTTAACTAAAAAAAAAAGTGATGGTTCTCAAAGTGGTCATTTCAATACCTGGACTAGATCTTTGTATAGCCAAAGGGAAGGCCAGTAAAGAGCTTATTCCCATAGACGTAAAGCTGAACAACTTGAAATGAACAAAAGAACCAATTGTGATGGTATCATGATGTGAGGTACCAAATCCACTATGAGAAAGGAGGCCATGCAAACCATGGAAACACTCCAGGGAAGAGCTCTTTTCCTTCTCCTGAGAGTAGATATGAGAGAGAGAGAGAGAGAGAGAGAGAGAGAGAGAGAGAGAGAGATCCACAGCTATTGTTGGACAATCTGAAGAGTAAGATCATGCATCTGCCCCCAACTGGCATACGCCCCAGAGAATGAACATTTCCAAAAGACAAAAGGCAGAGGTGGAAGAAGGAGGGGATTCCACATAGGAGAGCTGACATGAGGGCAGTGGAGCAAGGACAGGAACTGGAGTGTGCCTCTAAGTGTTCCCCTGTGAAAGCTTAAATTCCTGGAGGGTTCCCAAGGTTTCACATTCTCTTTGACATGTGGTTCTTCATTTGAAAGTGCCATTTGTTTCTGATGCTCCTCAAACATAGACTTAGAGATCCATATAACTGTCTAGCTGTGTTAAGGAGGATAGTGAAAGTTGTGACTCCCAATTCCCCCTATATCTCTCAGAGATCCTTGCTTAGGCAACATCAACTTGTCAAGGACAAGGTCCTCCTGCATTCCAGACCTGTACCCACCATGAAGTTTGTAGCACCCCCTGGTGGAGTCAGGAGTAACACATGACTCGGAAATGCCAAGTGATATAGTTGGACAACTTGAGATTGGACTGGGATTCAATTCTGTAACTTTCCCAAATACTATAGGAAAACAACCTTTAAGAGTTATGTGGAAACTTCCATTTTGTTTAAGAGGCAAAACACCAGGCACAGTGCCTGCTTCAGAGTTGGCACTAATTGGGCAACCACTATGATGATTATGATTATTGAGATTCAGTTGTTAAAAATATCCTGTGGCCTTAAATGATCTGAGAATGGTTCACAGAGTAAGTCTCACAAGCTCAGAACAAGTAGACAGTAATGTGGAGAGTCCTTATCCTTTCTTCCCAACAGGTATATGTTGGTCAAAGATACTCATGAGCGTCATACTTAGACCATAGTCTGAAGACTCCTGGGGGCTCTGCTTCTTGCTCCAGAAAAGCTCGTTGCCTTCATTGTATCCCCTTTTGTGCTGTTTCCCAAAAGGTCAACAGATGTTTTGAAAGGCCCACCATTAATCATGCTTATGGCCTGAAGAGGCCAGAAGATGCTATAGGAAGGAGAGAAAAATCAGAGCAAAGTAGGGCCAAAGGATAGGGTGGGAGTGGACAAGAGAGGAAGATATGGCCAGAGAGGGTTTCAAAGGAAACAAATGGCACATTCCAACGAGGGTGGTTTGAATAGAGTTCTATTACAAAGGGACTTATTATACAATGTCAGGTAGTGGAGAAATGCAGGAACTCAGGGCAAGCAGCAGCAGAGCTGTTACCACCCCTAGGTCTAAAGGGATGTGGGGAGAGAAGTTGCCAAAGGGAGAGAGGCATGTAGGCTTTCTTGAAAGAATCAGTGACTTTAGGCCAATGGCCAGAATAAGCCCAAAGAGGGAACTGAGCAGAATAAACATCTGGACCTTACTATCCTCCTAGCCTCTGATTTACTTTCTGAACTCTCTGAACTTTGAACCCAACTAGAAGCCTGTGAACAAGGGAACTCTGTTGACATAATCTACATACATCAAGCACCCCAGCCTCAGAGCAGGTTGGGGAAGGGTGGAGAAGGCCAAATAGAAGATATCTGGCACAGTAGAGGAGGGACATCTAAGGATTGGTATTGGTGTGGTTTGACTTTTGTTTGTTGTCTGTTTTATTTGGTTTTTGTCAAGAAGACAAGACCACGGGCCATTAGTAGCAGGACAGGCTGAGTATAATTATTTCCCAAAGGATGATAGGTTTATGTTCACCATTCTAAACACTCTCTTTGTTCTTGGGGCGAAAGACAGCCTCATTTTGGAAACAGTCATATCTAAGAATAGAGGGAGGAGGAATAGGAGACCCTAGCAAGAAATCGTGTTTTCCTGTGGCTGCTAAAAGGACTACAGTGAACTAGAAAAAGATATGGTGAGGGGGTAGGAAAAGGTGCCAGGGGTGGAGTGGGGCAGAGCAAATGTGCTCAAAAAGGAAAAGAGGCCTTTGGCAGAGAATGTAGAAAGTGACTATACAAAGTGTACTTAGGGGTCCTTAATGGCCTCAGCCAGGAAATTGGGGGAGTGGGGAATGGGGTCCAGTTGAGATGTCACATTTTTCATAGTCCAAGATTCCACTTTTCTTTTCACCAAACATCTTCCTGGATGTTGTACAGACATTTCCCTAACACAGGCCTGTGTGTGTGTGTGTGTGTGTGTGTGTGTGTGTGTGTTCACTTGTCACTAGATGATCAGCATTCAAAGAAACGCTTCTATTTTGGGGGCATTACCGTCTCTAAAACAAGATGCAGAAAAGCAGAGGGAGGCAGCTAGGGGCTGCATTTAATCTTCTCTAATATCGCAGTGCGAAGGAAACTGGAGAATGAAAACATAGTCATTTAGAAAATGGTTGATGAGTCACTGATTGGCACCGGGTGGAGAAAAAGAGAAGTCATTATTCATTCAGAGTATGCCTGGTCTTTTAAAAATAGGTTCCTCACTCTGCTGGAGGGGGCGTCTGGGCTTCGGAGACTGAGAGGATGATGGCAGAGGGCAAGGGCCTGAATAGAAACTGCCCAAGGCAGGCAGGGCCCTCCTCCTCCATCTAGATGCATCTCAGCCCTTGAAAACTCTCCAGCTTTAAGAAGCAGAAAGCTAGGTTAATGCCGCCTTGTTCCTCCTGTCCCTCATTCTTTTTTTTTAAAAAAATATTTTTATCGATATTTTACAGAGAGAAAGGGAGAGAGATAGAAACATCAATGAGAGAGAAACATCGACCAGCTGCCTCTTGCACATCCCCTACCGGGGATGTGCCCGCAACCAATGTACATGCCCTTGACCGGAATCGAACCCGGGACCCTTCAGTCCACGGACCGACGAACCTGTTTCGGCCTGTCCCTCATTCTTGAGGCCTTAACAATATTTTTTGGGACACTTCAGCATTAGGGGAATCAGGCAAAGTAGAAGAGATGGCACTTTGGGTGACCATAATATTGCCAGCAGACCCAACACTCCACTACTCACAGAGTTCCTTTTTCAGATCCAGATCTACACAGGTCTCTCTCCCTCTCCTGCTTTTGTCCTCTTTGTTATTCATCAGTTGTTCTATAATTGAGTTGGTGGAGGTGGAGGGTATTCTAATTAGCAGAATATGGTGAATTATTTGCTGGAGGGGGAAAATTAAAGTCCTAGGTAAGCAGAGGCGAAGGATTGCCTGGGAATTTTGTTTCTGCGTGTATTATAAGAAAACAAAATAAAACAAAACATAATAAATTTCTTGCCTGCGTTGTGTTTTGCTAAGGATACTTCTTGGGCCTGAGCGAACAAATCTGGGCAATGGGTGAGGCACTTGATCAGAAAGAACGTCATTGGTTTACACACTGAGAAAGGCAGAGAAAAGAGTGGATCTAGAAGGTGAGAGATGAGGAAAAGAATGGGCAACTGTTGGGTCATGATGAAACGGAGTTTTGGGGAGCAAGATGAGCAGGGGAACTTGTTTTTATGTGTTATAAATTCCTGCTTTACATTTTGTTGATACTACAAAAAATTTTTAAATAGTTTTCAATTATTTGGGGTTGTTGGAGTGTCTTCTTCTGAATGCAGCTGACAAGAGTGACCCAAATTTATGCAGATTACAAGCTTTGTTTATAACTCATTTATGCACATGCATGTACCCCCCATGTATACTTTACAACATACATACAGCTTTCTTACACTATATTTTGGCTTGTCACTTGCTTGATTAGTTGGTCTTGTTCATACTGGGATAAATTTACCTACCATAAGTAGAGACAAAAGAGAACAGTCTGATGCTAAGCCTACTTTCAGAAAGTAGGCAGATCTTCAAGGCCCGGCTTTATCTCAGCTTGGAATTCTATCCTGAATATTCAGAATCTTCCACATTTAAGCATCTGTATTCTTCAGGAAATTGCTAAGGGGCTGGAGGTAAGAGAGAGACTGAGTAGCCTGAAGACTGTTGAAAGCCAGTCTTCTGCACCTATAGCTACTTCTCATACAAAATTATTTTAAACACTAGAGGCCCAGCGCATGAAATTTGTGCACTCAGGGGGGGTCCCTCAGCCTGGTCTGCACCCTCTCACAGCCTGGGAGCCTGGGGGATGTCTGACTGCAGCAGAGGCTGGAGAGGCTCACAATACCGCTGCTGCAGTCACCAACCAGCCAGTCGTGGGCCTGGCTTCTGGCTGAGCAGCGCTCCCACTGTGGGAGCCCACTGACCGCCAGGGGGCAGTTTCTGCATTGAGCATATGCCATTTGGTGGTCAGTGTGTGTCATAGAGACCAGTCATTCTGCTGTTTAGTCGATTTTCATTATTATATAGGATTATTGTATGTAAAATATAAAATTTTACTCTTACATATTTATCCTTACCAAAATAAATTATCTGTATTTTAATTTTATGTACTCTTTTCAATACTTTATTTTTTAACATATTTTACTGATTTTTTACAGAGAGGAAGGGAGAGGGATAGAGAGTTAGAAACATTGATGAGAAAAAATCATCAATCAGCTGCCTCTTGCACACCCCCTACTGGGGATGTGCCCGCAACCAAGGTACATGCCCTTGACCAGAATCTAACCTCGGACCTTTTAGTCCGAAGGCTGACGCTCTATCCACTGAGCCAAACCGGTTTTGTTGTCTTTTCAATACTTTAAAACTATGAAAATTGCTTTTAGGCATATACACACTTCTTTTTTAATTTTTAAAAATATTTTTAATTAAATTATTGTCTGTGTACATATATTACCATTGCTCTCCCTCCCATACATGCTCGCCCTCCCCAGAGTTTTGTGTCCATAGATTGTACTTATATACATGTGTACAAGTCCTTCAATTGATCTCTTATCTCCCCCAGATCTCCCAACCCTCCCCGCTGTAATTTGACAGTCTGCTTGTTGCTTTACTGTCTCTATATCTATCTTTTGGTTCATCAGTTTATAATGTTCTTTATTATCCATAAATGAGTGAGGTCATATGATGTTTCTCTTTCATTGACTGGCTTATTTCACTCAGCATGATGTTCTCCAATTCCATCCAGGTTGCTGCTAATGATGAGAATTCCTTCTTTTTTATGGCAGCATAGTATTCCATTGTGTAGATGTACCATAGTTTTCTGATCCAATCATCTGCTGATGGGCACCTAGGCTGTTTCCAAATCTTAGCTATTGTAAATTGTGCTGCTATGAACATAGGGGTGCATATATCCTTTCTGATTGGTGTTTCTAGTTTTTTGGGATATATTCCTAGGAGTGAGATTACTGAGTCAAATGGGAGTTCCATTTTCAGTTTTTTGAGGAAACTCCATACTGTTCTCCACAGTGGTTGCACCAGTCTGCATTCCCACCAGCAGTGCACAAGGGTTCCTTTTTCTCCGCAACCTCACCAACACTTGTCGTTTGTTGCTTTGTTGATGTTGGCCATTCTGACAGGTGTGAGATGGTACCACATTGTTGTTTTGATTTGCATCTCTCGAATAATTAGTGACTTTGAGCATGTTTTCATGTGCCTCTTGGCCTTCCTTCTGTCTTCTTTTGAGAAGATCCTATTTAGGACCATTGCCCATTTTTTAATTGGATCATTTATCTTCCTTTTATTAAGTTGTATAAGCTGTCTGTAGATGTTGGAGATTAAACCTTTATCAGTGATAACATTTGCAAATATGTTCTCCCATACAGTGGGCTTTCTTGTGTTTTTTTTTTTTATGGTTTCTTTTGCTGTAAAAAAGCTTTTTATTTTGATGCAGTCCCATTTGTTTATTTTCTCTTTAGCTCCCATTTCCCTAGTGGCAGTATCAGTGAAGAAGTTCTTTAGGCATATGTCTCCACCACACAGGAAACAAGGCTGCTATGGCTGCCGTCATTCTCCTGTTCCCCCTAAAGTCAGTTTTATAAGTGTAAAAGAGTGATATAATAAAACTCCAAGAGTCTCTCTACCGCTAAACAACCTCTCATACATTCATTCAATCTGCATTTACCATGCAACATCTATGGAGGAGACATGGTTCTAAGCACCTTGCATGTTTTAAGTCTTTTCATCCTCAGATGACTAAGTAAGCATCTTATATGTACTCAGAAAAACTGTAGGTACTAGGGAGTAAAGATGACAAATATATATCCCTCATACTCAAGGAATTCACACATAGCTAAAGTTATAAGGGTTTTCTTTCACTTTCATATCTTTCCTTCTCCATCTCTTTCTTACATTCTGGCTCTTCTTTCTCTCTGACTGATATTCCATATAGCTCAACATATGTCAGGCTGTCAACATATGGCATGTTTTGCAAACAGATAAATAGTAGCACATACGCAACCATATATTTCTGGCATGCAGATGGCCCAGCTTGGTTTTGTCAGTCTCAGCATTTGGTAAGTCTCCCTCAGAAATTCCAGAATGCACTAGCCACCCATGTATCCTCTGACAAGTGGTTAAAATAAGTTGTTCTTTAGTTCAGAACACTTTCTCCCTGCCCTTTTAATCTAGAGGCATTTAATACCAAAGGTTCTGTCCTTACTTTCAACTATATGAAATGTTCTGACCAGAGGTCAAGTTACCTATTAAATATTCTTTTGTTTTTCTATTTGGCAGTAATTCATTATGTCCTCTGTGCCAGTGAATCAGCCAGAATATGGATAGGCTGTACTCTGAGAGTCTTAAATCTATTTTGTCCACTTAAACATAAAAATAAGTCTGTGTAGCAGAATTTGAAAATGCCCCTCCCATGTCTTTCAATACTCATCATTTCCCTGCATGCCAAGCTGAATGCCTGAATCTATATTTATTTGAGGACTTTCTCTGCTCTAAGACACAGCAGGCCCAAGGCACTCCTGTGCCCCTCTTTCCCAAAATCCCTCAGTCAATGACTAATGAGAAATGATAGATCAGTGCCAAGCTCTCTCACCCTTCAGTTGGATAATTCTGAGGCAGTGGATCCCAAAATTTTTACTGGGAAACTTGCTTGATAGTGTATTCTAATATACTCCTTCTTCTTCCTCTTTCTTCCCCACCATCCACTACCAGAGTTTCCCAGAATTACCTCCTAAACAAAGTGCTTGTACTTGAATCCTTGTATCAGGGACTTCTTCTGGGAGTGCCCAAATTAAGACAATCTAAACTTTAGCAAAAAGGTGATCAATTAGAACATAGGATCTCCTCAACCTCAGACTTTTGACTGGTGGCCCATGAGGCAGTCTGCATTGTAAAAATGCTCCTGGATGTCAACAAAAAGTAGCAGCAGGCTCTGGCCAGTGTTTCTAAGTGGATATAGCATCATCCTGTGAACTGAAGGGTCACAGGTATGATTCCTGTCAAGGGCCTGGATTGTATGTTCCATCCCTGGCCCCAGTCAGGGAGCATGTGAGAGGCAACTAATCAGTATGTCTCTCACTTCTCTCCTTCTCTCTCTATCTCACTCCCTCCCCACTTCCTCTTCCCTTCCTCCCTTCCACTCTCTCTGAAAAATTAATAGAAAAAAATATCCTTGGGTGAGGATTAAAAACAAAAGTAGCAGTAGAACCTAAGCTGTTGGAAATACTGTGCCCAAATTCTACTGGGTCACTTGATCTGGTGACAATGTGTCCCAGCAGCTAAGAAGAATTATCTTGCCCTGACTGTGTGGAAATGAGAGTAGAGAAAATTAAGAAAGTCAGAGTCTGCCACTTTTTCTATTCCTGTGTGGCTTCTTGCCACTTCCCTCTTAAGATCATATTTGTTCCTTTTCCTTGCAAAGATTAAAATGTACACAAACAATAAGGTAAAGGAAAAGAGCAACCAAACAAACTGAACATGATTGTTTGGTTGTCCTAATAGCTCATTGGATGTTCAATGTGTACTAAATCTGAGTTAACATTTAACTGCTAAGAACTTAGGTTAGACCCAAGGAGTCCAAATTCATTTAACAAAAAGGTAACTCAAGACAGAAAGTTCACAAAGTATCTCTATACCGCTGCCCTTTAACTAGCTACTCCAAAATTGTCAAGGAAATACCACTGGCAAAACTTGATTTGTTATAAGCTGAATATCAGGAGGAAGAAAACAGAGTTTAACATGAAAGTGAAGCTCATTATATTTCAATCCTTTATCTATTTAGGAACCTCTAGGCCAGCACTGCCCAACAGAACTTTCAGTGATGACGGAATGTTCTAGAACTACACTGTCCAATACACTAGCCACATGTGGCTATTGAGTACTTGAAATGTGTAGAGCATTCAATATGTATTGCAGTTATCTAAATAATTCATGTATTACATTATTAAATATTGTACAATATAGCTTTATAATTGTAATATAATTATAATAATGGTTATTCCAGTTCCAACCCCCTACTCCCATCCCTTTCTCTTTCTTCTCCACAGTGAAGCCCTGGTTTGAGTTCATTTTTCCATCTTTGACCTAGTAAGTATCCCCTTTAGGATTTATTTTCTGTTCTTGCTCTCTAGACCCGCTCACTGTCCCTTACCTCCAAGATTTTGGCATCTATTAGTGGGATTACCCTCACAAGGTGAGTATCACAATTATCCATCTTCAAACTAAACTTCTTTGTAACCTCCTTTCTATTGACTCAAGCTGGGGACTGAATTGCCAAAGAAACTATGGTGACTGCCTCAAACCTTGTATCACCTACATAGTACCTCCTGCCCTTCATACCTAAACTTGCTCTCAATTTGTGGAGAGACCTTGACAAATTATCCCTTGTATAATGGTGAGGCAGATGCTATTAGAGGTCTGCACATATCCCCTTCGAGCCCTTCACAGTGCACACCTGTCACTCCCTCCTCACCCCCAGCTGGCACCTGAATCTGTTTGCTAGTGGAAAGTCCAGAATGCTAGAGCCCGCATTATCCAGGCAAGGAGATCCAGAGGTACCTCGGAATCTATGCAGTGAGTTTTGATTCACTAATTATTATGGTAAGGAAGGTTCTATAAATACTTTAGCTCCCTTGTTCTCTAATAAGGACCTACACTCCTAAGAATGGGACTGAACCATTACCTTCTTGGAGACTTTGCTTGATGTATCACTCCCCCTTCTCAGTTCTATTTCCTTACTAGTTTTTAGGAAATCCAACCTAAAACAAGTATTCCTTCAGTGTAAAGAAAACAAACCCCTAAAATCCACTAAAGATTTTCTTTTTGTAATCTCTTAAAAAAAAAGCCTGTTTTTAAAGGAGATGGTGAGTAGAAATATTTTCCAATTAAATTTTTAAAAAATATTTTTAGTCTAGCTGAACAGATCGATGTTACCTTAAACTCTTGAAAATGTTATCTGACAGATAAGTTTGTAAAGGATCTCAATCCAAACATTTGAATCAGTAGTTCAGTGTCAGGCCCTCAAAATATGAAAGGAAAGAGAGGGACGGTTTTATATTTAGTAAATATTTGTTGCTGGTGTACAATATCTGAGGAATTTGTTCCAGATGAAGAGATGAAAGTAACAGAGTACCCCACGTTGCTCTCACTTTCACACAGGTCCAAAGAAGTTTGCTAATCACATTGCTGCTTTGCCAAATGTACTCGGCGACAGGGACTTATTAAAGATGGAATTGGGCTCTTGAATTTCTTTTTTAAAAATTCACCAAAGAGCTATATCATGACCTAGTTTCCTTATTAAGTAATAACGTATGGAACGTCTTGTTTTCAGTCCTCAAAAGCTACCAAAAACTTAAGGTATCAAATCCAAAGATCCTCTATTAATAGCAAGATAATTTTCAAGTCCACTGTACTGAGTACCATTTTTTTTTTTTTTGGTTAGGCATATAATACATATAATACATTCATGTCATGTCTGGGGAATTGTGTTTTGAGGTTGTACTTTTAAAAATAAATAAGGCTTGTTTTAAATTGGGGCAACAAAAGTTTCATCGTTGTTTGGTATTTTGGCTTGGGATATTGTTGTACCATAGCTAATGTCTAGGTTTGTGGACCCTAAATTAAAACACAGTTGTCTCTTTTATATTCTTGTGCTGTTTCTTGGTGTGTATCAGGAAACACAGACGTGTAAGAAAAAATAGCTTTCTGGCAAGGAAGTTGTGATTATATATATTCTATAATATATATTCTATTAAGTATTTATATAATAGATAGATAGATAGATAGACAGATAGAAATGTAAAAATATTAGTTCTTTTTCTCTAGAGATATTATCTGATGTGTTCTTTTATAAGTTAAGTTTGGAATTTCACAAATAACTTTTTAATCATCTGGAATTGATTCTGTAGATATATTCTCAATTTAATATTTCTTCAGTCAATTTCATGTGCTTTGAAAAGTAAGAAAAGATAAAATGTGTGTATTTACCAATACTCCTGGACTATAAGTTTGTATATCTTTTTTTCTTCATCCTCACTCAGGAATATATTTTTATTGATTTCAGAGAGAGAAAGAGACATCTATGTGAGAGAGAAGCATAGATCCTGTATATACCCTGACTGGAAATCTAACCTGTAACCTAGCTATGTGTTCCAACCGGGAATTGAACCCACAACCTTTTTGGTGATGGGACAATGCTCCAATCAACTGAGCTACCTGGCAAGGGAGGTTTGTATATATTTTAAAAGCATAAACATCTTTATAGAAATTCTGATTCAGTAAGTCTGAATTGGGGCCTAAACATGTATATTTTGTTAATATAGGAAATTCTGAAAATATGTGAATACTTTTATATCCTTTAGATAGGGAACATCTGAGAATGATATTAGAGACAAAATACATTAAAAAGTTTGAAATATTTGACCATATGAAATATTTTAAATTATATGAAACTATCAGTTATACCCAGCCAGTGTTGCTCAGTGGTTCAGCATCAACCAAAGAACCAGAAGCCTCTTTCTCTCTTTCTCTCTCTCTCTCTCTCTCTCTCTCTCTCTCTCTCTCTCTCTGAGAGATATCATTTGTGGCTTAAAAAAATAGCCACAAATGATATCTATCTCTGTAGCCTGTACCTTTGGAATGTGACTTTGGCTCTGCTCAGATCAAAAGATGGAATCTGTCTATTGACACTTTGAATCGGTGCTTAACTATGTGACTTGTTTGGCCAATAGGACATTAGCAGGTGTGTTCTGCCTGAGGCCTGAAAAAATGCTTGGGCTTTGGTGCTTTGCTTCTTATTGCACTTGGAACACTGAGACCATCATGTAAATAGGTGAACAGCCTATTGTCCAGAAACTGAAGAAACTGCTGGAAAGGCCACGTAGAGGAAAACTAGGGTGCCTTGGCCAACAGCCTGACAACTTCCAGCTGTGAGGGAGGCCATGCTCAACCATCCAGCCCCAGCCAAGCCTCCAGAAGGGTACAGAGATACGCTGAGCTCAACCTGCCAACCCACAGAATTATAAAGCAATAATTGATTACTGTTTCAAGCCACTAAGTTCTGGTGATTTGATATATAAATTCAGTTAGTAGAATTTGGATGCTTTAAAGTTCAAAAGCAAATGTTTTATGGCTCTGCACTTTCTAAACTTAAAAAAAATACATTATTTTTGAAACCAGAAAAATTGCTTTATCTATTTAAAATTTTAAATTAGTTTTTAAAGTAAAAAATGAGAGCCTCTATCTAATTTAATTTGTTTAACAAAATAACATTTTAATAGTTAACATTTAAATAGCACTTGCTATGTGCCAGGCATTATGTATTTTACATATATTATCTTAATCTTCATAATAATTCAATTGCAAAAATACTGCTATCCTAGCCTTTTTCCAGCTGAGAAAATTGAGGGCTAGAATGGTTTATTCACTTGTCCAATGTCACACAGCTAGTGAAACAGTAGCTCTATGCTTGATCCCATGCAGTCTGTTTCCTGAGTCTGTGCTTTTAACCAGTAGAAAACAGAAACAAACTATATATAAATTTGAAAGATCATTTATGAGGATGTGGCATCTTAAAGTTACAGTTATGAGATATCCAGAACACTCCCTACTCTCTCTTGGGTTTCCTAACTTTATACAATTTCATCAATAAAATATTGGGGTATATGTGGTAGAGAAGATGTGCTAGAGCTCAAATTATTCCATTTTGCTGCTTGTTGGTAACTCTTTTATCAGGATTTGTTGAGGGATATGGAGGGTATTAAATCTCTAACTAAAAGCAGGTTGTTAATTGACAAGGTTCTTATAATGTACTAGAACCCAGCAAAAGAAATCATGCAGCCCTGCCCACCTGCGCACACCTCACAGCACCTGTTAGCCACGCCCCCGCCACCACCCCCCGCCCCCCTGCCCAGCCACCAGCCTTGCTGCAATAGGAGCCTGTGGGCCGTGGGGGAGGGACCAAAAGGTGCTCCATGCACCTCCTGGTGATCAGTCCTTTGGTTGTTCTGGCTTTATGGCTACTGGCCTTTTTTAATATACATGGCTTTCCATCTTTACCAAAACCACCAACTAGAGATAGCTATTTATAAAGTTGTTCATCCCACATTTTATTGTGCAAGAGGCATTTTTGTGCCACACTTCCAGCACAGTTCTGCATATACTACAAACAGTGAATGAATGCTCAACAAAAGTGTAGATGATGTTGATGATAATGATGGTCAGACATACCCAGAAAGTTCTCAAAAGGAGGTGGTGTGCTGAGAAGTTAAGAGTGGCACTTACATTTTATATTTACATTTAGAGTCAGATTAGACCTGGATTCAAATCCTGGTGCCACCATTTACAAGTTGTGAGTTCTTAGGCTGCCTTATGGATGGAGAGAAAAAATCATGGTTGGACTTCATATGACTGCCTTATCTAACAGCCAGCTGATATCCTAGCAGTTGCCCATAGACACATGACTGACACCCAGTTGAGACCAGTAGAAGGCTCATCCATCTGAGCCTAGTCCATATTTCCAGAGCACATAATAGTGGCTGTTGTTTTAATCCATTAGGTTTTGGGGCAATTTGTTATACAGTGAAAGCTAAAAGACATGGTGTCCCAGTGATGGCAGAGTTATAGCCCTAGCATTGGGGCAGGTGTTGGATCCCATCAGAATGCTTTTGCTTATAGACAACTGTTACTGACATTGACATAAAACAAGAAGTGAGCGAATTTGAGGTGGTTCATCTGTCCACAGACACACAATTGTCAACACGGTGACTACGAAAACTGGAACAAACATAGCCAGAGAGTATGGGTATGGGCTGACCTCTCACTATTCAGTGTTTGGGATCAGTTGAGTAAACACTTGAAATTATGAGGATTTAAACAATAGTGATGGCCTCCAGGTCAGCATCTAAAACTTCATTTGCCTGCATCTTTGCATCTCATGCTTTGCATAAAGTTCCTAAATCCCTCAGTTAGACCGGATCAACTGGCTCATGAAACCGGGACTTATGTTTTTTTTTTCATATATTTTTCCTAAGTCCTTAGGAAAAGTATTCTGTGGTCACATAGATCACTGCATACTCTTGACCTCTCTTGGAATTTAACAATGTACCATGACCTATTAAAGACCTGTTCATTTATTCCAGTGCTGCAATGTATTTGACCACGGAACCCTTTTTGTGAGTAACATATTTAAAATCTCAAAAACTAATGTTTCTTAGAGAACACGTGGAGAAAGTTTTTTTTTCTAACTTTCTTTTAATGAAATACAGCACACATATGGAAAAGTACATGAAGCACAAATGCGCAGCATAATGAAATATTTTAGACCAAACACTCTTATAACTACCCCCCTGCTCAAGAAATAGAACATTTCCAACCCTTCACTAGACCCCTGTGTACTCCTTGCCCATTACAAATTCCTTCCTCCTCCCCAGAGGTAACCATTTCCCTGACTTTATGGTAATAACTCTCTTGCACTGTTTTATCATGTTGCCACCTAAGTATGCATACCTAAAATAAAAGACTTGTTTTGTCTGTTTTTGAAAGCTATATAAATGGAATTATACAGTATGTGTTGGAGGGGCATAGTATATAAGTATCTTCAACTACAACAGATAATGTCAAACTCTTTCCTAAATCAAGGGTGCCAATTGACACTGCTACCAACAGAGTATGAGAGTTCCAGTTGCTTCACACCCTAGATTATACTTGGTAATGTCAGATGTTTTCATTTTTTCCAGTCTATTCAATGTATACTGGAAGATTAAATTTATATTTCTCTGATTAATACTGATGTTGAGAATATTTTATTATGTTTACTGATGACTTGGATATCCACTTTTATGTAGTTCTTGTTTAAGCTTTTTGCTCATTTCTCTATGGATTTTCTGTTTCTTAGTTTATAGGAGTCCTTTCTTCTACATAAAAGTCCTTCGTTAGGTGTAAGAGTTGCAAATGTCTTTTCTCACTCTAAGGCTTGCTTTAAGTTCTTCATTTAAATTTAATCAAATATATCAACTGCTTTCCCTTTATGCTCAGTGCTTTGTGTGTCTCCTTTAATAATCACACCTATCTCCATGCCTGAAAAGCTGGATTTTAAATGTTCAATTCTTTGGTCACTGGTAGTAGTGAAAACCAAAAACTGAAGGCTCAGAAGAAAAGGAGAGTGGGTGGGAAGGGAAATGGCTGAAGGCCAGAAGAAGAACAATATGGATTAGCTAGGAGGTGGCAGGGGATTTGCAGGGGGATGGAGGGTATGATTGAATGTGAATTAAATGTCTTTACCCAGATTCTTTTAAAAATATATATTTTATTGATTTTTTTTTTACAGAGAGGAAAGGAGAAGGATAGAGACCTAGAAACATCGATGAGAGAGAATCATCGACCAGCTGCCTCCTGCACAGCCCCCCACTGGGGATGTGCTTGCAACCAAGGTACATGCCCTATGACCGGAATCGAACCTGGGACCTTTCAGTCCACAGACCAACGCTCCATCCACTGAGCCCAATCGGTTTCGGCATTTTACCCAGCTTCTTATGCATGGAAAGAAAATTGACAGTATTATGAGAAAGAGAGGAGGATCAGTTAAGATGATATGTGGGGAGAGAGGTGTGCATGTCCACATCTGAAAAGGGAATTTTGCTGAGTTACCACTTTGGCTAGATGCACTGGCACCATCTTTAAAGCCTTTGCTATGATTTCTGACAAACTGGACGAGGACAGCAGCACAATAGGACAGCTTCCAGTAGATTCTGGTCACCATGAACTGGTAGTTACTACTATCAGTATGGCTCTCTCATTGGCAAAGGTGATTTCAACATCAAGGATATCTCATGAGAGAATATAGGGTCTCAGGTCCAGGGCATATGCTTCCCAACTTAACTAAGCAGGTCATCACAACTGCTGGCATTCAAATCTATCAGTCAGTGTGTTGGAGTCTGGTCATGTTGGAGTCACCCTGACCCTGAAGGCCATTCAACTCTCTGGTCATCTTTGCAGGTGGTCACAACAGGTACAGAATAGGCAGTAATGTGTGAGCTTTGCCCACACCACCCCATACATGTGCCTCAGCACTGACCTGAAGAAACTCCCTCTGGAGGCCTATACCATCCAAGGACAGTATGCCATTCCATCACCACATTGGATCAAACTGCCCCTGTAGGCATTGCAAAGGTCATGTTTTTCTCTAATGCATGACAACCCTGTATTCAATGACATTGAATCCACTCTCCAGAAGTGAAAGGCTATTGGGCAAGCTTGGATGCATCTACCAAGACTATTTGTGAACTCACCATTTTAAATGGCTGCATAATGGGGAATTAGAGCGTCAAAATCAGTAAGATCTGCCAGATGTCTAGAACACAGATCAAAACTGAAAACCCAGTAGGAAGGATCTAGTGATAAGCTGGTTACCATCATTGGATCTGCTGCCAGCATTAGCCTGGTTCAATATCCGTCAGGCTTTCCTCAGAACTGGCTGGCATGGAGAGCAGAAAAAAAAAACCTGCAAATTCATCTATAAAGTTTTTTGGCTATTCACCATCCTTGATCCATCTGTATAGTTTCTGAGTAGTCAGTTATATTAGGTTCTAAATGGTCTGCAAAGTTTTCATTTCTTTATACTTGATCATCCACTTATGATTTTTAAATTATTTTAATTCCTTCTCTGTTCAGCTATTAGAGCTGAGCAACATAGTTTTATACACTTCTCCCTGTTTTATTTTATTTTGGTTGTTTTTTTGCTTATTATAACTTTTTTTGTTTGTCATAGAACTATATGGGTGGAGTACTAATACAATTCAGTTTAGTTTTAGAACATCAGAAAATTTTCAAAATATAATTAACAAGTAGGCTGGAAAATTTTTTATCCAAATAAGGTTTCCCTCATAGTTATTTTTACTATCGTTTTGCAATCACATGAAGCTTGGAATCTTGATATAGTCATGCCCTGGGTATTTATTTGTTTTATTTTCTCCTAACAAAAGTTATAAGGACAAGAACATTACATCCTACTGGTAAAGACTGTGGAGTAACCCATCAGTGGTAAAATAACTGACATTTATTGGTTTGCTACTATATGCCAAACTTTGTACTGAGCTATTGACATACATTATGTAGTTAATCCTCTTAACAACAGCATGGTTGGACCTGGAGAGCATTATGCTAAGTGAAATAAACCAGTCAGAGGAAAATAAACATCACATGATCTCACTCATTTGTAGAGTATAATGAACAATATAATCTGATGAACAAAAATAGATATAGAGACATAGAAGCATCAAACAGATGTCAAATCTCAGAGGGAAGGCAGGTGAAGATGGGAGGGGGTAAGAGATAACCAAAGGATTTTTATGTATGCATATAAGAATAACCAATAGACACAGACAGTGGGGGGTTAAGGGCATGTACTGGGGCGCAGGAGCAGGCAGGAGAGGTCAGTGAGGGAAAAGGAGACATATGTAATATTTTTAACAATGAAGGTTATTTTTAAGTTCCTAAACAGAAAAAAAATATTTTCAAAGGGCTGTGCAATGTAATATTCCTGAGACATTCACACTGGCATCTTCAAATCTAATTTACCATACTAAGGAAGTGACGCCCACCACACTACAATTTAATAATTTAGCTATTATTTAAGAGATCCTATTAACAGTCCATTCATTTTCTCCAAGGCAGTTCAGTCATTGAAATTCATCAACTATGTCTTGTGACTATTACTGATACTCTGGGAAGTATTATTTATGAGCGTGTACAAAAAGAGGTTTGACAAAGATTTCACAAGCAACCTGATACTAAAGACATGATTTCCAAATCTGATAGGGGAATGGGCTGGCTGGGTTCAGTCTCAGGCATTCTCATAT
Source organism: Vespertilio murinus (assembly GCA_963924515.1). Lineage (NCBI taxonomy): Eukaryota > Metazoa > Chordata > Mammalia > Chiroptera > Vespertilionidae > Vespertilio > Vespertilio murinus. The sequence goes on along the minus strand of OZ004710.1, from coordinate 6,189,019 downwards.
AGCTGGAGTTTTTCATCTCACTTTCCCATTCACAAAACGGGGAGAGGAATAGAGAGTGGGGTGGTACTTAGAGATTTTAAGTACTGGCTAAATAAAAGGTCTTTTAAATGCTAATTAATCCACATAATCCCTTCCAGAGACTAGCACTTTCAACTGATTTAAAATAGAAGAAAATGTAATAAATGGGGATGGGGAGGAGTTAACTATTTAAGAAAACAGTCAACTGAAGTTAACTTGCACTGAGTATACAGGGCTGTGATGCTGGTCATTCAGAAAGAGCAAACATTCAAAAGAAAACATTACAAAATTGAAGTAATTTTCAGTTTCTGGCCTCAATTCCTTGTTCACTGCTTTGTATAAAAGAGTTACAATTTCATTCATTTGCTCATGTAAAAGTAGTTTCATACCAAGGAATAAAAGAAAATTAGACTAAGAAGTCACTCTTTTCTTGCCTCCCCCCATATATACGGACACACACATACCTTTTTAAAGATAACATTTTCTTTCCGTCCCATCTCTAGTGACTCATAGAAGGTATTTAATAAATTTATTGAATGAATAGGTTCATGAAAATATGATCTCTATCCCTAAAGAACTTATGATTGTTGTGATACGATACAATTAATATTCAGGGAATTACTGCAGAATTCCAGGAATGGGAGGAGGAAGACGTGCCAGATTTCAACCAAACATTTGCTGAAAGAAACTTAGTAACCACATTTATATATATATATATATATATATATATATATATATATATATATATATATCAAATTGCTTCACTGTCTGCCTTGTCTTCACTGTTTCGATCATAAATAGCTTCAGAGCAGAGCCCGAGTCTACAACTGATTCAGAGCCCAAAGCCATGAGGTATGCCAAAAATACTCTTCCCACTCTTGTGCTGCTTCAGCAGTTGGATTAATTCTCAGTACAGTCTATTTTACATGCCAGCCCTCTAGATAAACCCTTGGTAATCCCTCATGGAGAGCCACCAGATGTGGTTCCCATTGTCTTGTGCAGCCAAGAAACAACTCTGAGGATTCTGGTCTTTCCCTTGGCTGTCCTGACTCTAGTCCTCCCTGGTAATGAGGATGGGAGCAGTGGTTTCTGGAATCATTGACTTTTCTGTACAAAGACTAGGAGTGGTGCTTCAAGGTTATGGAAAAAAAGCTTTGAACCCGTTTTTGAATTCAGCTCACTATCTGTATGTCTATAGACCCATTATTTCATCTCCCTGGGACTCATTTCTAACCCATAAGATTAGAGGGTAGATGGTGGATAAAAGAAATCCCAAGATCCCTTGCTGCTCTTCTAAGATTCTAATTCCTGATGTGGCATGAGAAAAAGATTCCTTAAATGTCCACAATCCATCTTCTAACTTCCAGAACATTCCTAAGCCATATATTTGTTCTATCTCTGAACCATTTCCAGAGATTTCAGATTTGGCTCATCCTAGAGCCTCTCCTATTTCTGAAATGCCAGGCCCTGATCAGTTTAGTAAAGGCAGCTTATTTTTATTTTTGGCATTGAATTTCTGACATCTGGAACAACTTCCTGTCATATCCCAGAAGGTTCCCTCCCAGAGTGTCTTCAACAGCAGCAAACAATTTACACCCACCCAGGACCCATCATGCCTAAGATGTTCTGGGCATCTTATTGCAATTAAGAGGAAATGAAACCAGGAGCTCAGTCTGATGAAAATTGAGGTTGGAAACTAGTATTAAAATAGAAATCATTAATGTAGAAAAAAATGTAGCTGAAAGCGCCAATTCATGTGAAGTACTGTGCTTGGGAAGGCAAGGAGAGGGTGCCAAGTAGTTATTTCTGCAGTTCTGTGGGATGGGACAAACTAAGAACAACATTAAGCATCTACTTGTTGGTTAATGTGCCAGAGATTCTGATGAGCAGATAAAATAGGAGGAGCCATTGAAAAGCTCTTGGATAGTGCTTTGAAATATTACCTTTTAGGGCTAATAATTGACTATTATAAGTTGTACTCACCCAGATGCAGACCCTGAAACAAGTGTAGTAGTTTTCTTAGGAGGTGATCCCAGAAAAACATTTAGGGGAATGAGGAACTGAGATAGGGAAGGGAAGAAAGCCAATAAAAACTATTATCAAGCAGGGTACCATTGTAGGTACTGAGGTTCAATCTGCTAGGGAACTCTAGGAACTGTGTAGAATACACCTTAGTGTGCCACATGAGGAGCATGGAAACTTAAGAGTATTTATCCTCCAACCCCCATCCATCATTAGCTAAGGGCTATTCCTGGATGGATTATTGGTCTCTGCTCCTGGATATTGATAGAGAACTCTAAGGGAAAGAGCTATAGGTGCATGAAGTAAGATGCCGTCAGCATGTGCTAGAATGGTAAGTGCTAAGGGAATGTGAATAGGACACAGATAGTGCCTACTGCATTAACTTGACTGTGGTTCATATTGCTGGGTAGTTAATCACAATGAGTCAGGTATGGGAGGAAATGAGTACATCTTACTAATCTCTGGCCTATCCCCCTCACTTTCTAGATAAGAAAACCAAATTTAGAATAGCATTGTTTAATACAACTATAATGTAAGGCATTTCTACACTATATTTCTATATATTTCTATAGTGTAGAAATATATTTAAAAAGTAAAAGGATCATGAAATTGATTTTAGAAGCATATTTTATTTAATCTAATATATTTGAACTATTATATTTTAACATGTAATCAACATAAAAATTACTACTGAGATAGTTTGCATTTTTTGTACCATAGTTTTTAAAATTTTTCCACTTACAACACATTCCAATTCTGACTAGCCATATTTCAAGTGCTCAGTAGCCACCTATGGCTAGTGCCTTCATACTGGAAAGCATAAATTTAGAATATTTTCATAATTGCAGAAAGTTATATTGAACAGTGCTTGTCTACTTATTTTGTATCATTTGCCTCAAATTAGAGAGTCTTTGAGTGGTAGAAGTAGTTGGCAAGAAGCCAGAAGAGGATCTCTGATTGGCTGGAACCCTGCACTTTAAATCTCCCCAAAAATAAGAGGGAAGGGGTTCTTATGGAGCCTCTAGCTGTTTGGTGTCAAGATTAACTTGGCTGATTGCATACCTCCTAGATATAAGAAGATACCGAGCTTAAGCTCAGGTAGACCTCATGAGGGAAAGATCCAGGTCTTTCTTATTCACTACTCTGCCCCCAGCCCAGGACCTGCCCCTGAGTGGCCATAAAGACAGCTCTGTTAATTAGCAGCATCCTTGTATAGGATCCAAAATGACAGTGGGATAAGAGGAAGCTACACTCACTCTTCTCATGATCAAACTAGAATTACAACTAAAATATAGAAAAAGCAACCTGAATAACCAACTGAAGGTTAGCTGAACAGAAGTATTATAACTAAGGATTTACAGAAGCAGCCACATAAAGATTGCTAATAAGGGCCATGGCTGGTTTGACTCAATAGTTAGAGTGTAGGCCTGCAGACTGAAGGGTCATGGGTTCAATTCCTAGTCAAGGGCACATACCTCAGTTGCAGGTTCAAACCCAGCCCTGATTCGGGGCGTGTGGGAAGCAACCAATCAGTGTGTCTCTCTCACATGGATGTATTTCTCTTTCACCCTCATGTCTTCCTCTCTCTCTCTCTCTCTCTCTCTCTCTCTCTCTATATATATATATATATATATATATATATGGATGAGGATTAAAAATATAAACATGCACACACAAATAATAAAGACTGCTTAAAGACTGCTAGAAGAGTGCAGAAGCAAAATGGGTTGGCCCTGCACCCACATGTGGAGGCTGAGAATCCAGATGGACTAGGGTTTATGGCTCTGGAGAAAAAGTTAAGGGACAACCACCAGGATCCCTGTGCTGAGTCTCTCTCCCACAGCACAGATGCCATCTTTCTTGGATGGAGTACTCCCTTCCAGTCTGAGGGAATGCAATAGCCCCACCCTCTGGACTCCCTGTCACCCCCGCTGTGGAGTTTACATCCTGCTGAGGAGTCAGCTGCCTGGGCAGGGGTGTAGAGATCAGGGAAGACTCAGGGAGTCTCAATGACTGAGTTGTGTGACTCTAGGATGGGGGCCATTTTTCTCTTGCATGCTGACTGGTGCTAAGCCCTCCCTTCACACAGCCAAATTTGGTCTGTTTGGGCCTGTTAAGTTCCACTGGCCTCACCCTGACAATTTCCTGAGACCTCCAACCCACCACAAAGGTCTTCAGCCACATGGCAGATGCAGTTAGACTTGGTATACCCTGTGGCTTTTGCTGAGTAGCCACTGTGGGAAATAGTGTGGAGTTTCCTCAAAAAATTAAAAACAGAACTATCTTTTGACCCAGTGATCAAAGAGTGATCTCACTTCTGGGAATATATAACAAGAATCCTGAAACACCAATTTGAAAGAATATATGCACCCCTACGTTCATTGTAGCATTATTTACAATAGCCAAGATATGGCAGCAACCCAACTGCCCATCAGTAGATGAGTGGATAAAGAAGCTGTGGTACATTTATACAATGGAATATTATGCAGCTGTGAAAAAAGAAGGAAATCTTACCTTTTGCAACAGCATGGATGGATGTGCAGATTATTATGCTAAGTGAAATAAGCTAGTCAGAGAAAGAAAAATACCATATGTTTTCACTTATATGTGGACTCTAATGAACAAAATAAAAACAGATTCATAGTTACAGAAAACAGACTGACAGCTGTCAGAGGGGAGAGGGGGTTGGTGTCTGGGTGAAAAAGATGAAGGGATTAAGCAAAAAAAAAAGAAAATACTTAATAGACATAGATAATAGTATAGTGATTATCAAAGGGAAAGGAAGTGGGGGAGGTAGAAGAGGGTAAACGGGATAAATGCTGACAGAAAGATACTTGATTTTGGATGGTAAATACATAATAGAATATAGAGATGATGTATTATAGAACTGTATACATGAAACCTATATAATTTTATTAAACAACTAGAGTACTGGTGCATGAAAATTCATGTACTAGAGTGGGGGGGCTCAGCCCAACCTGCCCCCTCTCACAGTCCAGGAGTCCTCAGGGGCAGGAGGCAACTCAGAAATCAGGGGAAGGCAATGCCCTATCACACCACTTCCGGCAGCACAAGCCTTGGACGGCTCTGGTTACCTGAGCCTCAGGCAGCCCTGGGCAGCTGGGCAGCCACCACCCAAGGCTTACCTGCATCTTGGGCAGCTGGGCAGCCACCATCCAAGGCTTGCCTGTGCCTTGGGCTGGCCCTGGAGGGGCTGGGAAGCCGACATGTGAGGCTTGCCTGCACCTCAGGCCAGCCCTGGGTGGCTTGGGGGCTGAAGGGACAGGGGGACTCCAGAGGCAGATGTTCAGAGTGGCCAGGCCCGCCTGGGGGTGGACCCAGCCTTGCCATGCGCCTGCCACCCCAGCGGGGCTGAGGGGACTGGGCACTGCCATCTTGTGGCTGTGGGCACTGCCATCTTCGAGGGTGGGGTAGTCAATTCACATATTCCCTCCTTGTTGGCTGTGGGCACCACCATCTTTGTGATGGTATGAGGGTTAATTAGCATATTTCCTCTTTATTAGATAGGCTATCATCCCAATAAACTGAATAAAAAGAAAAAAGAAAGAAGCATCCTTTGGGTGTCTGTCATAGAGTCATCAGTAGGTGAGGAATATGTAACAGCTGTGAGGTTGTCATGAGCATCATCACTATTTTGGAGGACATCTGGTGAAGCACTAATGAGTAAATTGGTAAAGGGATAGATAGAACAATGAACTTAAAAGAGAATTATGTATCTTCCCTGCTGGAAAACAAATCAGTTTCACTGAAAAAGAGATGTTGACAGGAAGCCAAAAAGGCTGGTCAACAACCTTAATTGTTCTAACTTTTACTTGAGATATTGTTAAACTGAAGCAGCCTCCACCTTGTTTTGTCCCTTGTAAATTTTTGTTATTTTCCTGCCTGTAAATTTCTGTTTATGTTGCCTAAGATGTTTTCCCCAAAGCCTCAATAAAAGGGGATGGCAGGGCCAGAGCAGGAGTAGTTCTCCCACTAGAGTCGGACTACCGCCTGGCCCCCCCCCCATATCGCCAAGTTGAATTTCTTCAAGTCTCTTCATTTGTGTGCGGCCCTTCTCCAGAACCTGAACCCTGAATTGGAACTCTTTCTACGCGGGCTGTGAAAGAGAGTCTTATACACTTCCCACTCACCAATCCTTTATTAACAGACCATTTAACATGTCATCCTACAAAGAGAGAAACAGAGGCACAGAGCAATGAAGAGAAATTTCCAATATAACCATTCTGTTTGTCTGGAGTGAACTGCCTTGACATTGGGCCCAGCACATACATTTAACAAGAAGCAATTTGCCCAATGTTTTATTCCCACAATCAATCTTATTTTCTGTTCCTTAGATGCCCTGTCTTCTCTTCTCTGCATTACACTTACAGCTCCCTTTCCCAGCAGTGGTGGTAATAAATGGTGTGCTCACAACATAGAAGTTAAGGTTTCAAGGTGAAGCTTCCGGAAGCCATGCCTTTGTTATTTTATTTATGGTCATGCCATATTTCATGGTGCAACTCACTAACTCTAAGGGTGGCTTTGTGTGTGATCCAGGGAAAGGGAGAATAAGACACATCCCCACCCTCCAATCCTCACATACCACCCTCCAATCCTCACATACCCTTCCCAGTGGAATTCGGAAGTTAAAGCACCTTCTGGATTGTAAAGGGTGATTTTTAACCTCTTCTGGCGCTAATGCATACCTGCTTGCTATCCAGCAAGCCGTAATAAGAAAATGTTGGTGATGTGGCTGCTCCAGGAAGCCTGTTCTAATCCCTTCAGCCCCTTCCCTAGAAGTTCTGCAGCACTGATTGTTAAGTCAGGCCTCTGACTACTGTCCACAGTTAAACAGCCATTTCTCTTAAGAGTAGAAACTAGGGATCGTGTTACTTTCCTGCCTCCTTCTCTGTCCCAAGCACACAGTCCAACCCCAACAGAGCACTGGTAACTGGGTGACTGACTTAATGAAAGATCCGCAACCTCCATCTTTGGTGTACTGAAATAATCCAATTAGTTATGGCCTCTCTAGGGGGTAAACAATGCAACATGATTGCTCTACATCCTCCAAGAAGGTGGCCTGAGAGTACTAAGTCCCAAGAGGGAAGAAACTCAATATATGTTTGGGGTCTAGATCAGTTTCAAGTTCTGTCTGAATCCAAAGCATAACTTGACTTTGCATATAGTCTCGCCCAACGCGTGCGCGCGCGCACACACACACACACACACACACACACACACACACACTGAGAGATTGTTTAGGAATCCTTGAAGACACCGTCAATATATTCTTTATCTGGTACATAGTGGGTGATCAATAAATATTTGTTAAATAAAATCAATAAAAATGATCATCATGACTTTGCTTATCCTGTAGAGGCTGCATGATAAAGTGGGGAAAGCATGGATTTAAATCCTGCTTCCACCTCAAGCTATCTGAATGCATTGAAGCAAATGCCTTAACATTTCCTTACCTATAGAATAGGAATGATAATATTTACCTCCTAGAATTGTTTTGATGATTCCATGAGATGTTTTCAATAAAACTCCTAGGTACCTAATAGGCACATGGGAAACATCAATTACTTTCTCCTCACTCTGGAATGTTCTTGCTCATCTGGCAGATTCCCAGGTACCTTTTAAAGCTCACCTTAACATAACGGGCCAGGAAGAGGTATTCACTCCTTCTGCCCTATTTTCCTTGTATCTCTTCAGGCAGCTATTATTGTACTTCTCTCCCCATATGGCAATGATTTGGGTTTTAGCTCTCCATCCTGAAGGTCAATACCAAGCTTTTAGCATTTTGTATCCTCAGTGCTAAGTATACTGCCTGGCACATAGTAGTTACTCAATAAAAACTTCCTTTTCCCCGTAGGAAAAAAAATATAAGAAAGACATACCAAAATGTAACAGTGATTAGCTGTGGTTGGTGGGTTTTTATGGGTGATTTTATTTTTTTTTTGGGGGGGGGGGAAGGGGGGTGTCAGGCACTCATCAATATTTTTTAAATGCTTTTTCCCTATAATGGTCTGTTTTACTTGAGTAACAAAATGATTCCATGAAAACAAATATATATGCTCAACAAGATTGATGGATGAAAGGATAAATATATTTAATACATTTAAGCAGTTTCTATTCTTCCAGATTCTCAAGATGTGGGACTGAGACCAAGTTTGCTGCAGGGTGAGAAAGATATTTCCACTCCCTATGAGCTTTTCCCCACATTTCCTATTAAAATGGCTTTGAAACTCTATTCCTTATGTTCAAAGTCACATTATCTGAACACCCTTTTCAAGAAGGAAAAATCACCCCCATTTCCACCATTGTCTCTGCCAGGCCTCAGCAAACATTTTCTAGAAAGGTTCAGATAGTAAATATTTTAGTCTTTTCTGCTTATACTATCTGTGTTCATAATTTCTCAGCTCCACTATTGTAGCATAAAAATAGCCATGGATAATACATAAATGAATGAGCATGGCTGTGAGCCAATAAAACTTTATTTACAAAAACACAGCACACCAGATTTGGCCCAAGGACCATAGTTTGCAAATCCCTGGTCTATGACAGTCAATGCGTTTCCCTGCCTGAACAGCTCTCTCCTGACTGCCTGCTTCAATTCTACGCATCCTTAAAAAAAAGTTGAGATTTACAATGACCTAACATCAGAGCAACAAAGAGAAGCCAGGTACTATGGCTCATTGTCTCATTCCTTCAGAAGGGTACTCACTCTATTTCTAAAATCTAAAAGGCAAACAATGATAGCCACTTCTTTGGGAGAACTTAAGGCCCACATGCAAATGAGGTGTTAGTATCTCTGCAAAAGCTGGGGAGGAGAACTTAAAAGCCATCACTGGAGATGTTAGTTTCTCTTCAAAATTAGCTGCCATACAGTGAGTGTAGAACTCTGGTTTCAGCTTTTAGTTTCGTTTGTTTTGTGTGTGTGTGTGTGTGTTTTTTTCTGCTCTCCCAAACGCTTAGCCTGTGTGCTTGGCTCCATGAGATATGCGAAGATTTATGCTTAGGATCACGTGGCAGCCCCAGCAGCTCACAGCAAATGCAAGTGAGTAGTCCATAAATGGTCCTTGTTTGGTGGCAAAACGCTTGGCTTCCTCTCCCTAAAAAGGAAATAATTTTTAAAATGTACCTTACAGTTGCCATGCTGCCGAGAACACAATTTCCGGGTTTTCAGACCACTTGCTGACAGAGTAGACCCTTGGAGAGCAGAGATGCAAAGCCTGTTGATTCCCACTTGGGGCTTTTCTGAACATTTGACAACCCCTACTTGCAGCAGCGGCAGCAGAAGCTCTGTTTGTGAGCACACACCATCTGGTCCCAGAGCCGCTGGAACTCAGTGAAGGGAATATATTTGAATACAGCTTTAACCTGATTTTTTTTAAAAAAGCATGCCTCCTATGGCTTCCTTTGAATTATAGACTTAAGGATTTACCCCTTCCTTCCCCTGTACTCATTCCAACCATACGAAACGTTTAAAACAAAGCTCATGTATTCATTCATTAAATCAGTCACTCATTCATTCAGTTAGACTGCACAAATGCTAATACTTCAGATACAGCAATGTAAAAGTCAGACATGGTCCCTATCAGATATTACAGTTGAGTAAACAACACAAGCATTAAATATTTATGATTAAGTGTGAGAAAGGTTATGGATGGAACAGTGCACTGAGCTATGGGAAAGATGACCATGTAATTTGCCATCCAAACCTGGATGCTTTTGAGAGTAAAAAGAGGTGCTATTAATAACTATTCCAAAACAGTAGGTTACACTAGGATTGTCCTGGGACAACCGGGTCACATGGTTCCTCTAGCTTTGGCCATGAAGCAGGGGATGTAAGTTTATAGGTCTTCTTCCCCTCCTCCTCCTTTGTTACTCTGTTCCTACTTTCCCCCATTCTCATCCTGCTGTTGTTTCTCTAAAGGGTAGCAGAATTAGGTGGCATGAATGATGGAGCCCCTCAGTGTCAGTACTTTAAACCCAGCACTTGGCAGTGTTGCTGGCCATTGATCTTTCATCATTTCCTCCCAGTTCAGGTTACCATAAGAAGAACATTCACCACATGGACGCTCTAAATCTTGACTCCTGCCTTTGATTCCATCTCTCTTCCCATATTTTAAGAATATGGCTGGGCCTCTGCCCAGGGCTAGTCTGTGATTTTATTCTCTTTAGCAATATGAGGAGCAGACTGTTTTGTTGTACTGGATACTCCTTCTTCATGGATGGTGGGCTTCCAAAAGTCCAAAACTCAATGGTGCAGTGGTCACTCAGAGGGTCTCCCAAAGGTACAAATACAATATCAACAATCTATTATTTTATTATGCTTCTAAGTATAGGTTGTATTTCTTTTTTCATTATCAAGAGTGGACATGCAAAACTGTGCCATTAAGCACAGCCTTGGGGCATGTGTCAGATGCTAGTGAGGCTTCATCCCATAGCCTGTAGGTCCAACTATAACCACAGTAGACATTTCCCATCAGGCTGGCTACTGCAAACACTTACAAATCTTATGTCTGCAGCTTTACCAGCCCCTCATCAAGCTTGCTCAACTCACACAAGACAACCTCCAACCAAAGAGGGACAGGAGACACTGAAAGTGGTAGCTAGGATCCAAGATGGATTCAATGAACCTTGCCTCCTGTTATTCATGCCCTTATGTAGTTCCCTCCCACAATGAATATGACTGACCTTTGTAACCAATAAAATTTAGTGTAAGTGACGGTGTGTGACTTTTCAGGCTAGATCCTAAAAGGCATTGCTGTTTTCACCTTGCTCCTATTTGGATCACTCCCTATGGGAGAAGCCAGCTGCCATGTGGTAAAGACACTCAAGTGGCCTTAAGGAGAGGGCCATGTGGTAAGGAATTTAGACCTCCAGGCAACAGCTAGCACTGAGATGTCAGTCAAGTGAGGGAGCCATCTTAGAAGGGTATCCTCCAGTCCCAGTAAAGCCTTCAGCCCAGCCAACATCTTTACTCCAACCTTATGACAGACCCTAAGGTAGACACCCAGCTAAGCCAACCTCAATTTCTTAACCCTTAAAACTGAGAGCCAATACATGTTAATCGCTGTTTTAAACTGATAAGTTGAGAACAAATTGTTACCCAGCAACAGATAACTAATACAGTGAATAAATAACCAAGATTCCCCAAAAAGCACATTCTACATGGTTCTTCCAGAAATCCTCAGTGGGGCTCAGCCCCAATTTTCCACAGTTGGTAATCTCAATGCATGCTTTCTATTTTATTTTATTTTTATTTATCCCTCTGTATCTCATTCCCTTTATTCCCTCACTTCTGCTTCCTGTGATACTTTCCCAAATATACTACCTACCCCCCAAGTACTTGCCTTGGCATCTGCTTTGAGGAAATCCAAACCAAGTTAAGACATCTTGTTCATATTTATAGATCACCTTTTCAAATAAAGACTAGGTTTTGTAAATATTTTTGTATTTAAAAAACTCCTAAGTCTTTTTAAAAATATGTTTGTATTTATTTCAGAGAGAGGGAGATGAGAGAGAGAGAGAGAGAGAGAGAGAGAGAGAGAGAGAGAGAGAGAGAGAGAGAAGAGAGAGAGAAACTTCAATGATGAGAGAGGATCATCCATTGGCTGCTCCTGCATACCCCCTACTTGGATTGAGCCCCCAACCTGGGCATGTGCCCTGACCATAAATCGAACCATGACCTCCTGGTTCATGGGTGGATGTTCAACCACTGAGCACACTGGCCAGGCAAAAACTCCTAAATCTTATAAAAAAATAACTCTACCAAATATTATACAATTCCATTAATATGAAATGTCCATAGCAAGCAAATCTGTAGAAATATAAAGATTATAGTTGCCTTATACTAAGAATGGAAATTGGGACTGACTGCAAATGGGCACAAGAGATCTTTGAGGAAGATAGAAATATACTAAAAGTGTACCATAAGGATGGCTGGATAGCTCCATATATTTACTAAACATCATCAAATTATTTACTTTAAATAGGTGGCTTGTAGTGTATAAATTATGCCTCAATAAAGCTGTTTTTAAAGAAAGAAAACTAATTTTCATAGCTGAAATGTGTGCATAAATCAGGGGAAAAGAAAGAAGTAGGACAGAGGAAAATGTGAAGGAAAGGATTACTACTGCCAACCACTTTAGATCCATAAGAAGCAGATTTACTGTAGTCTCTTCCACAATAAAACCAACATATTTGATACAACACACATAATATTTAGGCCAACTATGCCTACTCAAACACAGGAACCTAATGTTAAATACAGAATCTTATGCAGGCTATGTCTAACAAAAAAAGGCTCCCCGAGAAATACCACATCTGTGGTTTTAGGCACCAACATCCATGTCTGATAACATAAGAACACTCCTAGGAAACTTGTCTTAGGAAAGTCATCAACAATGAACAACCCTTGTAGGGTACGAGATGAGGCGGGGAGGTTGTGAGAGTCTGGCATCTAAGCTCCTTGACAAGGAAGAAAGCACCAATTTCCTTATCATCAGCAGAACTTAGGTGTGCACACATATATTTCTTCATTCTTGCTGGGGCTGCCAGATAGAAGTAGTGTTCCCACTCTAGATACTGTGTGGCTTATTCTAGATACCTCTTTCTTTTAGATTGGCCAAGTATCTACCTGGCCAGCATCCAAGTTCAAGAGCCTGAAGCAAGAGAGGGATGAGAAAGGGAAAATGAGACCAATCACTTATGCCTTCTCTACATGTTTATTTATGGAGATACGAGTTCCAAATAGAGGCCTTACCTGGATTGTATTATTTTCAGAGTATGTTAGGAGCATCTGTTATGGATGTTAAGAGATACACACAGGCACAAACACACATATACATTCACACACAACCAAGTATCTACTTGGTTGTATCAGTTAGCTTTTGCTACATAACAAACCACCCTTACTTAGTGGCTTAAAATAGCCACTGTTTATTTAGATCATGATTCTGAGGTTTGCTCAGGTAATTGATTTGGTCTGGGCTGAGATTACTCATTTGCCTGTAGTCACCTAATCAGTTATGTAGAGGCTGGGTGACCTATGATGGCCACACTCATGTATTGACAGGGGCAATGAGGGCAACTGCACGTCTTTCCTCATCCAACAGGAAATCTTATGTTGCAAGAGTCACAGGCACCACAAGAGAGCCCCAATGCACAAGCACCTTTCAAGTCTCTGCTTGCTTCATGGTTGTTAATGCCCCATTGGCCAAAGTAGGTCACATGGCCAGACTACATTCAAGGAATGAAGAAATAGATTCTACCTCTTGATAGAAAGGTCTGTGCCGAAACCGGTTTGGCTCAGTGGTAGAGCGTCGGTCTGCGGACTGAAAGGTCCCGGGTTCGATTCCGGCCAAGGGCATGTACGTTGGTTGCGGGCGCATCCCTGGTGGGGGGTGTGCAGGAGGCAGCTGGTCGATGTATCTCTCTCATCGATGTTTCTAGCTCTCTATCTCTCTCCCTTCCTCTCTGTAAAATATCAATAAAATATATATAAAAAAAAGAAAGGTCTGTAATGCCACAAGCATAGGAAGCATTGCAGGTCATCATTTATATAATCTACCACACCTATTTGTTGTTGTTGTTTTTTAATTATTTTATTATTTAATATCTTCAGGTTGTCATTCTTCTCACTTGCTAGAGAATGTGTTTTGTTCAACAGCTGTTCTAGCAGCCAGAGAATATATTTTATTTTGAGATGAACCATTTTGCCCTGAGATTAATTAAACTGTTTTTTTTTCCCTTGAAGAGAAAATTCTGTTACCCTAATCAGCTATTGACTACCATATAGATGCCTTCAGAATCTGGTTACAAACTAAATATAGGACGCCATTCAAGGGAACCTGTTGACAGTATGGATCTAGCTCACAAGCCATGGTGGGCCTGAAAAAAAAATGTCAGTGTCAAAGTCATGAAAGAGGAGAAGGGAAGAGGGAGTAAGAAAGTGAAAAGAAAGGAAGTACTCAATTAATAGAACTGGCATCAGTGTCACCATAGAGAAATACCCAAGCACATACCACTCAACACCTCAGGAGGAATTTGTAGCCTGGAGACCTTAGCTGCATCTTTTAAAGGGCGATTCAACTGCATATGGGGTAAAGTTTGACTAATCACAGTGGAGGGGAAATGCTCTGTGTTCAATTACATACTGTCGTAGCCAGTCAACACTGTTGGGGTCTGTGAGGGAGGAGGGGAGACAAAGAGTGTTGGGTAATGGAGATGGGTAGGGAAGGGCACATCTGGCTTGGGAGGATTTTCCAG